>VYXC01012575.1:0-118656 GCA_013397175.1 Platysteira castanea | reverse complement strand
TCGCCGTGCCGCCGCCTCCCTGTTCCTGGCGCCGCCGCCGCTTCCTCCGCCTCCTCTGCCCCCACCCCTCCGTCCTCGGAGGGGCGCACGGGGGCGGTGAGGCTGCGATGGCCGCCGTCTGCCGCAGGCACGGCTACGACTGCGGCGCCCGTTCACGGCCCGGCGGCGGCAGGAGGGCCCCGGGCATCCCCGCTCCGTCCCTCCGCCTGCTCGGCTGCCCCCGCCGCCCGGCGGACTTCACCAGCCCTCCGCGGCCCGCCTGCCCCGCAGAAGCCTAGCCCCTTCCCTTGCTCGGGTCTGGGCGCCTTGTCCCGTGCTCGTTCCCGCTTGGCGGCCGCGGGAAAGCCGCGGGGGGCGGCCGGGAGCCGCGCTAGAATGGAGGCAGGGAGGCGGTCGGGCTTTGTTAGCCCCGGCCCTTTCCTCGCTCCCCCCCCACCCGCTCCGGTGTGTGACCGCTCCGCCGGGCTACAGGAGCTCATCAGCGAAGTTCACAGGGAGCTAATTCCCCTCTTCCTTCTGGGCGGGGGGCAGCCCCTCGCTGGTAGCGCCCGGCCGGAGGGGTCCCCTCAGCCGCCCCCCGCTGCCCCGCCGCGAGCCGCCGGCCATGGGCGCTCCCGCCGAGGCCAGCGCTGCGCTGGAGGGGGAGCGGGAGAGAGAGGGAGGTGGTTTCTCCTTCGCTTCACCTTCCTTCACACCTCTCTTGGCGTGAAAGCGACGCGCCAGAAAAGGCATTACTTTTGTGCTTAACTCTGCTTCACACATCTCCACGAGAAAAGTGACACTAAACTTCAGACATATCAGCTGTGCTGCAGCAACTTCAGCCAAGCAGACTGCTTTGATTGCTTCTTCTCCGGTCTCTTTTTAAAAATAAAATGCTAACGCGAGAGCAAGAGAAACAATTCTTAATTTAGGATGTGCGAGACTGATGAAAGCGACTAGCAGAGGGCGAAGAATTAAAATCTATGGGCAATATGGCTCTTAAAAGTTGTCACAAGTCGTGTTTGCTGACTGATGTGGAGCTAATAAAATACTACCTTTGTTTTCTGCTTGTGGTGTATGTAACTGATGCAAATCAACAACCCGATTTGCACAGATAAGCATAATTTACTTACCTATGTAGTCGCATGACAGTAAGATTATTCGTATGACTCATTATGAAACTACTGATGTCAAGGTTAAAAAGAGTCCGTTGAAACTCAAGATTGTGAGAATATTCATGCACATTCTGCTTGAATTCTTCTATGAGATCAGAGGTGTTTGTGAGTTAGGGTCAGTGACTTGTTTAATTGCCAAGGTTATTTGAGGTCAGAGTGTGCCCTGACTGCATTTACATTTTTATATCTCAGGCATTTATAGAGAGTTAAAGACTTTCCTTGAGTCTCATCCAAGGGTTGTATGCTTCTTTATGTGTCTCATCAACCTCAGTTTCTGGCAGGCCAGGACCATTTCAGGAGATGATGACCGTAATCAGAGTTGCCGAAAGAAATTTTTTTTTCCAAATATGAAGTTTGACTTTTTCATTTATATATAGAATGACTTATGTTTTTGTTAAGTGTTTTCAATTAAAACTGTTTGTTTTACAATTATGGTTTCATGTTATCAGTGGCATAACAAAGCTAAGAATCGCTTCCAGTGGATCACATGAAACCTTATGGATTTTAACTTTTGTTAGTAAAACCAATATTGTTGATATGAAAAATACAAATGACTTTCTAGGTTGGCAGTGGTGTTCAAAGAAAGAAAGAAAGAAAAATAAATAAGTAACAAAATACTAACTTTTTTTTTTTTTTTACAGCATAGAGGGTTCCTTTTTTTTTTCCTAGATGAACTGTTTTTAGTTTAGTTAAAAAGGGGAATAAGAGAGAGCAAGAAAGGCTCTGATTGGGAAAGTTTCTGTTTAATTTTTGTGCAGTTCTGTCGTTTCTGCAAACAAGGAGTTAGTGTGTGTGTGTTCTTACCTTCTTCTTGGTCCTCCTTTTCCTTTGGATACAAGCATTTGAACAAGTAATTATTTTCAGGATCCTGCTGGCATTTATGCTTGACACATATATGTAGTATTAACTTAAGCCATGTTTTCAGCAGCAGCTGCAGGACAATAGCAGCCGTATGTGAAGAAGCCAACTGGGCTAAAAATGTTTGTCCTTCATTTTGCTTTCAGGGAGCTTTTACCATAGGCAACTTTTGCAGTAGTCTATATTGCATGCAAGACAATTTTTTTTAAATGGTCTTAGAAATCTTATTCTACAGTCTCCCACACTATTAAAAAACAGTTGAGTTTGGATGATGAGGTTTTCCAGCCCATGTGTTGACCAAAAGTTTCCATGTGTCTGAAACTGCCCCCTTGTCAGTCTTATGAATCCTAGGACTTGGCTTTTTGCAGAAATGGGACTGATAGACAACAGGAAGGTTGAAGAAAAGTAATGCAAAACATTTGGTAGCTTTTTCCCCCATGTCTTCCATACCTTAACTTTCTTCTCACTAGGGATGATGTTAAATATGGCTTAAATTAACATCACTACTCCAAGTACTCACCTTCCTCATTTTCTCTCCATCTCCTTCCCTCCTCCTGCCCATGCATACCCTTCACTTTTTTCGTGGTGACTCCAGGCCTCATTGGTCTTCCCTAAGCCAGCTCAGGTGGCAAAATCTCGAGGTTCATTTTCCTAACAATAAATCATGACATAAAGAACAATCAGTGCCTTATTTCTCACATCACATTCTTCTCCATAGGCTACCAGAGTGCTCTTGTCTTGTCTCAACCTTTACATATAGCTTCAAGTTTGGGATAGACTTTTTCCCATTGAAATGTGGCAGCAAACAGCCATATCCCAGTGAGAGCAACAGTTTATCACTGAGCTTGAATTCACGTAAGTGTGCTACTGATGTTGCATCTTGGATGGCAGACAAGGAGAAGGTAAGTAGGATCACTCAGATTAATTTTTCTTGGCTTAAAAACACATATTGAACTAAATTGGGCTGTTCATACATTCAGGCATCTTGTCTTAATGCTGTCTGTATGTATCACTTATCAGACCTGCCTAACAGTTGCTAGCTTTTGTTTAAAATGATGCAAACTAGAAATTTGGGTTTAGCAATAGAAAATTCAAATCTTTCATATCTGATTTCCTTATATTTGTGAGCTTCTAAAATCAGGAACTCTACACCCAGTTTTAATTACTTTGGGGCTTGCATGTTGATGAGTTCTCTATTTTGATATGCTTATGTATTTTTTCTCATTATACTCAAAAGTGTGATTACAAATTATTTCATTATTTTTGAGAGCAGAATGTGTATATACAAATCTGTAGTTCAGAGGGACAGGTCAGAAACATAAATTATGTGTATTCATTGACAACAAAGCCAATGTTACGTCCACTATATCTATTTTTTTTCTTATTGCTACCTATCTGACTGGCAGAGGTTATCATCATCTTGTAACAACTTCCCTGGCCCTGGTTCTTGGGCCTGAATTGTCGTGGGAGGTTAGTGCCTTTGTCTTACTGTTCTTGTAGGCATCTAACTGTGATTGTATTTTAAGAACCCAAATGCCTTCCTTTCCCATTCTGTTAAGTATATTTCAGAAAGGGAATTTGATGTCATTTTACTAAAATGTTCAAATTATTGTAGTGCTTTACAGGAACTTGATCTTTTAGATGATAAGTGTTCAGATGGCCTTGAAAAAATGTATGCTTCTAAGGAAAGCCATACATACAAAACCACTAAATTGCTGGTCATTTTTTGTAACTGTGGCCTAATTTTCTGATTTTAAAATTCCTGTAGTCCTTTTTAATTACGTACATTTTATGTATTCCTTTATTTGTATTTTAAAATAATATTGGATATTTATATTCCTATGTTATAATATGTATTAGAAATCCTTATGTATCACATTGTCACATATAGTTTTCAGACACTGTAGGTTGCTCTTTCCACTTCATTTCCTTTATAGATTCTTGCACATTTCTGTTGATAAATTCCATTTCTATTATAAAAGTTAATGTATGTAAATATTTTCAAAGTGGGGTTTTTCTTCCTTTTTTTCGGAGGGACTTCCCTCTCCACCCAGTTTAATAGTATTATTACCAAAAAAACCCACCAAAATGAGGTGAAGTATACAGGAAGTTCTTTCACACAGACAAACCTTTTGTCTCAGATTGGAGTTAAATTGGCATTATTTACTGACACTGCTGAAATTAGTTTAACGTATAGATGGCATTAAGACTTCTTACAGCTACTAAAAAACTGTCATACATAAAAATAATGTGCTACATTTTAATCATAGTACTGCTATTGCTTCTGCTTCATGCTGTGGTTATGTTGTGATATGCTATATCTCTTATGATTATGGATAAAAATCCAGTCCTTATTTACTTGGGTGTTTTTCTAAAATACACCTGGTTTTGAGTGCCACTCTCACCTCTTTCATTTAACGTCATTTCAAGAGGAAATATACTCTAAAATTATTGATGAGCACTTCTGAAATTAAGAGTCTTACTTTCATTACAAAGTTTTCTGCAGATGATAGCAGTCGTCCATTTTTTTAGCAAGAGCACAGCTCAATATTTACTTATATCAAAGTTTTCTAACAATTATATTACAGCAGAAAACAGCATAAAGGAAAATGACATCACTAAAACCAGCACAAGGGGACTAACTTCTAATCTGTTGGGTAATTAAGAAAGGTAATCATTTTAATTGTTTATGTACCAAAACCTGAATATTCAGGATAAATTTGGCCTCACAAATTGATTCCTGTTAAAGTTGGAGAAATAAAATACCACTTTTCTTGTCAACAAAGATACACAGTAAATCATTACTACAGTTGGCTGCAAATAGCTTTATACAGTGAGGTTAGCCTATGTATCTTATTCATTGATTGCCCATATTGCCTGTACACTCATTTGTAATCTGGTTCAGATCTGCACTGAATTGTGTAGATTTGGAGATTCAGAAAGATAGGCAAGGTGGAGAACTTGTCCCAGCTCAGATCTCATCTGTATAATCACTGTTGACACAAACAGTCTGAACTTCTTGGCGCAGAGGACTTTGACCTGGAGCAGGACATAGCTAACAAAGACAATATATATGAAGCCTGTTCTCTCAAAGCCAGTGCACTGGTGCATATGTAGCTTGTTTCATCTGTTTCCCCATACTAGTTCATCAAAATAATATATATAGAAAGCTACGGTCATGTATTTTTCATATAACAGTAAAGCAGAAACTTCACAGACACTTCCTTCCAACCTGTAGTGTTTCTTCTGTTAAAATGTAAAGTACGTATCCAGTAAGAATTTTTATGGCTGCTGGTGTCACACCCTTTTTTTTTCAAAGAAAAAAGAATTATGTTTGGAACATTATATTCTCCCCTGCAGCCAGATTTATTATATTTGATATCTTAATTGTTCTTTACAATGCAGTTCATGAGCTTGGCTTTTTAGCCCTTGTTTCAGTATTCACAACTAGCCCAAGGAGTCCACCAAGAGACAATCATTTTTGAAAGCAAGTGCCAAAGACAAACCAAAACAAATTCAAATATCACTTTACTATACTTAAACATTCTGAGCTTTGGGTCATGGTTTTGCCATAGGTCTGGAGGATCAAATGGGATTTGTGTGATTTGACTGAGATAGCAACGAGGGTGTGTGTTGCTCTGTTTTCTGATTTCTCTGTCTGAGGGACTGAAACCGGTCCAAAAAATGTTCTGCTTGAACTGCTTTTTCAGAGTAGAGTTCATGACAAAAGTGTGCCCCAAAATTTTCAAATCGAAAACTGGTAATTTAAAAATAAACAATTTTATTCTCCAGAAGTTCATTGTTCTTAAGCAGGACTACTTAAAAGGAGAAGAAGCTGTGGTTTATTTTGTCATCTTTAAGGGGAAATAGAGGAAGGAATAAAAAAGGGAAAATTATTTAGAAGATGACTTACTCTTTCCTTTTACAGGCATAAATATATTTTAAAACTTATGAGGTAATATTATTTTTGCATTTTTTCTTCACCCAGCTCCTGTTAGAGTTATATGAGGACTAAGCATACTGCTGTAGCTAGAATTTTATTGAAAAACCTAAATATAAATCTCGTTGACATCAAGAATCATACTTACTTCATTAGACCACATAAAAGGACGTAAAGTGTAGATGCTGAGTCATAATGTTCATTGCAAAGGATTATATGAAATTTAAAAATGTCTAAAAACAGTAGTAGCAGGTGTGCCTTGAAATTAACGTTCTACTTGCTATGTAACAACTAATTGTTCCTTTTGGCTTTAAAAGTTGCAGCCATTTCCTTAGTTATGAAAAAGAAGGTCAAATGGGTTATTTTCTGTCCTCTTCTTAAGAATATCCTTTTAAAAACATGCATAAAAGCACAATAAATACTCAGTTCATGGGCAGAAGCATATTAAGAACCAACAAACAAGCCTGCCCCTAAAATGGAGATATGGTTGCAGGAAGTCATTTCACAGAACCAGCTGAGCAGTTCTTATCAAACCTTGATTGTCCTTTCCTTCCAGTTCACAGAAAAGATCCGCGTTTACTTCAACACTGTAATGCTCTGCCTGTGATGCCATGAGCAATTTCTCATGTTTTCTAAACTCCCTCTGACTTCACCTCGATCCATGGTGCTCCAGTATTCTCATTTCTCAGGTGCTTAGCCTTACACTCTTAGCTAGATCAAGAGTTGCTCTGATATTCTTGTTTCTCAAGGTCTTATCATTAGAGGGTGTACCTGCAGCTGCTAGTTTTAATTGAACATAGTTTGTCAATAATTTTAACCCATATTTTTTATATAACAAAGCACAAGTAAAAAAAAAAAAAGATTACTTTGGACTGTATCAGTCAGGCAATAAAATTCACAGCCTTATGGAATAAAATTAGCTATTGTTGAAGAAACAATGTTTAAATCTAGATTGCTTACAGAGGTACATATGGAAGTTCTCACGTTTGGGTCACAAGTTCAAACATGGTCTTCATTAACTGCAAATTAAAACTATCAATAACTGACATCTGTTACATAGCCAATATGGAATGAGTTGCTTTCTGAAGTGGATGGCTCAGAAGACATAACTGATGAACTTGTTTCTAAATGCACCCTAAACATGCACGCTTAAAGATGTTTGTTCTCAAAAATGAATAATCTTATCTTTCAGAAAGAAGTCAACAGTACCAGTCTCTACAATTTGGCACAACACTCATTACTTTTGTAATTGCAACAAGTAATAAAATACTGACATTAAGAGCTCTTTTGTACATGAAACCTACTTTCTCAATGAAATCATAGCTTTCAACTACAGTTCTTTACATATGTGCTGATCTCTCAGTAGAGGTGAAGCTGATTGGCAAGGCAGGGTGGAAAAGCCCCTTGCCTGCACTAGGCATATTTGATAGACCTTGGTCACAAGTCAGATCACTGTGAGATTCTGAAATGGCATTGTGTGCATTAGGAAACAGCCTACTGTGCCTCTACATACCATTTTCAAAAACATCCCACAAACATTTATGAAGATGTCTGTGCAAGTGTAGAGTCAGTTTATTAAATTTGGGTTGTTCTCCAGAAGTCAGTCAAATTCATCACATAAAGCACCTTGAACATTTGAAAAATATGAGAATGAGATTCAGAAAAGCTGAAAAATCCTCATACGATGATTGGGTGTGTAGGTTGTTTTCAGTATGTAAAACAGTCAGGAGATACTCTGTCCGCTGATCTGTCTGCTACTTGGTGGCCAAAGACAAAGTTGCAGTAGTAAGTGAATGATCTTTTGTATAATCCTTCTTCTTCCACAAAAGTTTTTCAGATCCCCTAAGCATTTCACTGCTATTTATTTATGAAGCAATACATTTTGTCACTGTTGATTATAGTGTAGCAAAACTCTTTTTAATCATACTATTCTGTTTCAGGTTTATGTAACTGGAGGCATCTTTTGGAAAACAATTGAAAGAAAGACCCAGAGACTACAAAATGGACATGCTGAAGATCATATCACAGCTCTCTTTCCTTTCATGCAGGAACTTTATGAAAGAAAAGAGCAGCACTGAATATGCAGCATGTTCTTCCAAAGCTGGAAATTATTACTGATGTAATTAACACTGCAGCATCTTCATTCCACTGCATATGTAGTGTACTTGAATGTGCATCTTAATACACCACTGAAATCGACATCAGTTAAAGCAACACTAAGAACGATATAATCCTTAACTCCAGGACTGCAGTATTTCAGCTGAAGCTGATAAATAAGGCTATTCTATTAGGAAAAATAGGAGGTTAATATGTTTGCTAAATGTGCACACAGTGAATACACAAACAGTATCTTTTGTGAGTAAAAATCAGATTTTAGCTGGATATCAAATTTTGCTGCAGAAAAGAAAATACTTAGATGGAAGTAATGGCATTCTACTAAGTAGCATGCATTCAGGGCAGATTTCAAAGACATGAAGGGCACTTAGATACACCCACAGAATTTCTCTTCTTTTATGACTCATCTCTCTCATGTCTTTGCTGTAAATAAAACATATTCTTGGTTTTATAAGTACATTGATAGGCAGCATGGAAAACAGTAATTGTAAAGCTGAAGGACACTTAGCAAAAGTAGAGTGCATGAATTGAGAAATGTTGATTTAAATAGTATTCAATGGCTACAAAAAGCTCTATGCAATCTCACTGTTTTCACACCAGAAAGGCCATTTTATCATACAGGAAAAATAACAAAATTTCTATTTTTGTCATCGGAGAAAAAAAAAAAGACAGTGAAAAAAAGATATTTAAAAATATATTATTTAGCACTAATATTAAGAAGTTATAGAACACATTGACAAATATAGAATACTACTTTTTTCATAATGATACCCATTTTTCATAAAAATAAGAAAATGCTTAAATCCTGGTAATATGTAAGTATATACCTAGTGAGAGCAATTTTCATATGTAGATAACTAAAGATAGATGCTTACGTATCAATCAGCATTTAATTTTTTATAGGTGAAAATTTGAAACCAAGCCTTTATTCTGTGTGAATCCTTAGCAGAATTGCTGTTCACTTCAGGATGACTGTGGCTTCCTTGCTCTTGTTTAAATGCTAACTAGAATGGCAGTATTGTGTATATTACTGAATGCTAAATCATTCCTCCAGCAATGTAAAGACAAAATGAATGGGATTTCATTTTAAAACTTTCCAGCTTCTGATTCAGAGAAAGTCAAACTACTTCTTTTTTTATATTATTAAAAACATCAAAATTAGCTAAATAGAACATCAAGAGCAAATGACTATAAAGAGAAGTGACAATTTTTGTTGTATTAGAAAAGGAAATTGCTCAAAATTGCTCTTGTAAAAATGCTCTATTTAATACTTTAAAATTTGAGACTTGTTTTACTATTATTGATCATTACATCAAATTATTGCTGGCTGTTGCTCGTTCTTGATTGAACTGGAATCAATAAAGATGAGTTGGTGTACAATTCTGCTTTTTTGTCCAGAGCATTTAGGTTCAGCACTGTAAGTCAAAAACTGCCCTTAAATATATAATTTCAATGAGATTTTATATAGTCATTATTGCCACGTTTTCTTTTAAGTGTAATAAATCTTAATCAAGGACTTTTTAAGATCAGTACTATTACATACTATTTTACTTAGCAGGCAAACTTGAGACTCAAAAAAAGTTCAGTTAGTTTGATGAGACCCATGTGTCATTAAGATGTTTGGCAACTGATTAAATTTCTCTCTTTTTAGTCTTCATTATCAAAACCCAGGCTAGTAATTTTCTACATTTTTTTCCAGTCTTACTGAATACTGAGAGAAGCTCTGTGACTAATAATACTCAACATGTATGGCAGGCTGAGAAAGGAAACTTTTCAGACTTCAGATAGTGGTGAAGGCAGAATTTTAGGATTATCTGTTTAAGTGAAATGAAATCTAATTTTTTAATATTTGACAAAAATACTACTGTAACTCTGCCTGTAAGTTGTCTGTGATGTGGAGTCTGCAGCTCCTTCTTGAGCTTGCACTTGTCAGGCTGGGAGGAGGGCACCTTTCAGGAGATGTGGTTAATTTAACTTCCTGCCCAATCCATGCTTCGTGTAATGCAAATCCAAGATCCATAAGCAGGGCTGTGATTTTGAAACTAGTTACAATGCTGGCTGTGATTTGATGTGTCAAATGTATTTCAACTGGTCAAATCTGCAAACATCTCTTCATCCTCCACTCCAGAAAGTGTGTCCCTGATGCTTCCCTTGAGCTAAGCCTGGAGATTATGCTGCTGCAGGGGAGAATCAGCTCAATCCCTTACCCACACTCAGGGTCTGCCAGGGAAGGAAGTAGAATAGTTTTCTAACAGTTTGACAAGCTGATCCAGCTCATAATGATGTGCTTGCTAGATCCAATACAAGGTTGGGATGGAAAAGGAAAGTGCAGGATCACCATGCACCAACAGCCCACAGTCACACCAGGTGAGTGTGAGCTGAAACCACATCCTTAGTGCATGAAATCCCTGATTTACTGATACTACAATGTAGACAGCTTTTCAGAGTACTTTTTCAGCTGACTGCTAATCTGGTTCTTGAATTTATCTTCAGTTAAGAGCGCTAAAACATTTACAAGAAAAATCCTATAAGGATTCTAGAAGGAACCTCATTTGTAAACATCAAAATAATTACTCTAGCTCACTTTATGCCAGAGGAAGACTTGTCTGGAAATGCTCAGTGATTTCAGATTTTCCAGTCTGCTTGTGGAAGTATGCAAAGTGGCTGATCTTTGATGAAAATGGATTATTTTCGGGGAAATTACAGTAACTGATACTACCAGAAACTCTGTTTCTAGCCAATCATTTACTAATTGGTCACCAGTGGAGTAGAAAGTGAAGTATACCTTGCCATGAAAACTTTCATGTTACTGGCACATAAGATAATCACTATGGTGACTTTATTTCTCTGTAGCAAGTCATACTGCTTTACATATCACTACCCTGTAAGTAACTAGATTCTTCCATACCATATTGTGACTATTTATATGCAGAGAATTCTCACCAGCTCTCTAAGGACCCTCTTCATATCAAAGTTTAATTTGTATATGATAATTCACTGTTAGGTCTCCTAGCAAGATTGCCCTAAGCAAATAGGCAATGCATCTAAAAAGGGTCATTTTTTTCTCAGAAATTTAATAGAGCATGACTTACAATTTAACATTCATCTGATAATCAAAACATATTTCATTCTTGTTATTTTTAGAGATCATTAATTCAAAGGGGAAACTTGGATGTTTTCTCCAGTCTGTAACTCTCTTAGGCAGATTCAAAAGACAAAAGCTGTATTGTCTGCTTTTAAGGAAAAACTGCTGGAGGCACTTCTTTTGTTTTTCTAATGAACACCATATGAAAACAGGCATAGAATAACTATTTACTTACATGTAGTGGTCTGCTAGGGTCTCTTACTGGTCTACTTTCCTCATCGTGACACTGGTCAGTCTATTTACAAGACTGTTCTCTTTTTCCCTATTATTTTTTGCAATGCAGCAATCTGTTTAGTATTTTGACCTGAATTTTTAATGATGGTGCTCTGTGTAAGGGTGAATGATACTATTATGTATAGTTTACCAGACTTGAACACATCAAAGAGCAATAATATTTAACAGTTTTAAATGTTATGGAGTCAGTCTTGCTCATTTCCTTATTTCAAAGTTCAGATTTACTGTTCAATAACACCACAACTTTTATTGTTCCTGGTGCTAGAAGTTTCTCATATGTCTGGTTAAGGATGATTTGGAGAGCATGTTGGAAGAGGAATGGATGTTTTTATAGGCTTTCCTGTATTAAACATTGATGGCTGGATGTGGTTTTGGTGATTGGATATAATGATTTACAGACTTGCTTTCCAGCCCAGCATTTTCTGCTCCATCAGTTCCATACCAGGCAGTTTGTGTATTTTCCTGAGTCTACTGACATAACAGCACCAGCCACGTTGTGAAATGTATCGGGCCTTGGCCGCCACAGTTCTGCTGCCCAAGAGGGAAACAGTAGCTGTATGCTAGGATACGGTTAAATGGGGTTTTCATCCCTTCACCTATGTATGCACATGCACACAATGAGTTGAATACAGCACTCTAAAGAACAGCATTTCTTTGCAAACACAATACAGATACAAACATATATATTTCCCACATATATTAATTTCTCCGTACAAGTTATTTTCTTCTTACTGCGTTGCTAGTTTCCTCATAAAAGAAAACCTGATCTACTCATTTTAATAAGTGTAACTTTGTTTTATAATGAAAAGTAACTTTTAGAAAACTTTTAGCAGATGAAATAGTTCCCAATATTAAACCTTACTTGAGAAATGAGAATACACAGTCCAGGAGAGACAGGCTGAACAAAAATAACAATAGAAAATGACTTGCAATTTTCCAGTTTCTCTGAAAGTTTCAGAACAACTAACCACTACTAAAGATATATAGCATTCATTTATGGAAGAATGGCCTGTAGAATACGTGCATCAAAAGCCAATGAAGTGAGGCCATGATTTATGTGCATCCCAGTATCAAAAGTGACTTTCAAAGGTAAGAAAGGTGTTCTGAAAAAATTATTGCCCCTGCTTGGGAAAAAAAAAGTACTTTCTATTGAAGCCAATATATTGTGTGTGAAATGAGTGAAGTGAGCAACAAATATATCTGAAAGTGACTGCACAAATATTCAGTTCAAAGAAATCATAGGTCACTGGTAGGATCTGATGTGGTCAAAGTCTTTTTTCTTGTGAAAAGCTTGATAATTAAAAACATCGTTTGTATGGGATAAATAGGCTACAGTTTTTCTTAACTATAACCTGAGTTAAATACTTAATTTCTTTTAAATAAAGATGTTGAGGCACACCTAACACTATGAAATAAGAAGTAGCACTTACATTGTTAGAAGAGCATTGGCAGAAAAAACATTACATGAAGAGTTATTTTAAGTCTTGCTTCTCCCAACTTATACCTATTCTGTCTAAGATTGTAACTAATGGCGTGACATCTGGCAACCATATTTCCTCAGGCTGTGACCTTGTCAGTTCTTACAAAACTGTGGGAAAAGTTTCACAGTGTAGGCATCAGGTTTGGATTTTTTTTAACTGTCTAGAAGCACAGAATTAAATATAGATACAAGCTACTCAGCTCTTTCATTTCTAAATAGCTATACCTGCTTTCCTCACAACAGATTGTTTCAACAGTTGCAGTTAGGTCTTGTAGGCAAAGAAACTGAGTGGTTGGCAGCTTTTGGAGAACAGCAGAGCAGTTCTTAAAACTTTACAGGAAATCTACTTTACATTCCAAATTAATTTATATCATCCATCTTAAATATATAGCAAAAGTGAGCTGATTCTGCAAAATTGTAGAGTGTTATCGCAAAATTTTGTAGGCAGGAAACTTCGCAAAGTTGTGTTTTTTCCTATCTATTCGAAAAGAATGCAGTTTTGGTTACTAAAGTGGTAATATTAACAATTTAAGTGCATTTTGACCATGTTCAAAATCATATTTGTAATTGTAATCATAAATATTCTCTTTTCCACCTGCTGTCAAGATAGTAATGAAAAGAAGATAAACCAACATCCTCAGTCTGCTTTCTGGCAGAGGTCACTTTCTGTTAGAGGATGCTGTTGCAGAGTGAGTTTCTTTGTTCAGTCTCTGGGGAGTTTGTCACAGTATTTTCTCATTGCATGGCAATAATCACTGCAGAGCAGTTTTTCATTTCAGAGGCAATCATGTTGCATTAAGCACTGTGAGAAGTGGCATCTGGAGAAAGCCCATCAGTGTAAAAAAGGAAAGTTAGAAGGAACATTAGCATTAGACATGAGTAGGAAATCAGCGGTACCACAAAACAGGAAAGAAGTCTTGTCAGAGTTGGTAATCTCCAGTTACCCAAAGGCCATTTGCTTTCTCTGTTTATCAGCTGGCCATTTCATAGGGCTTTTTTTTTTTTAACAGAACTTCTCATGGCTTCTTCAAATTGCCAGAGAAAATCATTCTTTTGCTGAAGAAGCTTTCTTAATTTCTTGTTTGCCCTACTGATGAAGTGCCTAAGACTCAAAGCGAGGATAGAGCTTTGGAAGAATTTTAAGAGAGGAACCATCAGCCAGGCAAGAGAAGTCCTGTACCTCTGTACTTCCTTCAGTTTTGGAAATACAACACCATGCTTTTTTCTTCTGAAAACTGGTATAAGTAATGACCTTATGTATCTATGTTTGTCCTTTATTGAAGATATTATCTAAATGTTTAATCCTTCTACCCACATCATCACCCATTTTATTGCAAATTGCTGCCACAAGCTGATACTTTCAGTGCCCTTAAGTTGTACTTTTCTTTATATAAATTGAGTGAGAATAAACACTGAAACAAATAAAGCAATTCTCTTTTTTTTCTTAGGATCACATATACAGGGAAGATAGGTGTTTAACAGAATTTGCAATTCTCTGTATTCAGAAAACCCACAGAAGGATCCAAGCATCCTTTTGGCAATGACATTATTGTTTGGAAGCTACCAAAAAGCTTTCTGCATTTTTGGATACCTAAAAGCCCATTTGAGCTCTGCATGCTACTTTAGCTGTAATCATAGGACTGGGTTAAGAAGCTCTACACATTACAAAAGATGCAAGTTACTGAAATAATGTTCATATTTTGAAAACATACACCACTTTCAGGTAATGAGAAAAATAATCCGAAATATGTGTACCTGGAAACTGGGTATTTCCTCAGAGGACATGTATCTTAACACAAAAGTGACTTTATATCTAGAAACCCTAAGCCATTCCTGGATCTATGGGACAATTGTACAAGATACACAGGAAAACTCTAGCACTGTGGTACTCCAAAGGAAAACTACAATGGCAAAGTTATATCCAGCACTCCTGCAATAAATAGTTCTTAAATGGAAATTAATCAGATGAGTTACTGTGGATACAGACTTCTCTGACTGCCTGTGGTGGCTTGGCCTTGGCAGGCTGCTAGGTGCCCACCCAGCTCCTTTCTCACTCCCTCTCCTGGAGACGACAGGAAGAGAAAATTGGATGGAAAGGTTCATGGGCTGAGGTAAACGCAGGGAGATTGTTCACCAGTTATTGCTATGAGCAAAACAGACACAACTTGGTCATTATTAATTTATTTTATTGCCTTATAAGAATAGGTAAGAATTGTGAAAAACAAAGGCAAAATGAAAAACATCACCCCTTACCCCTTCCCCTTTCTTCCCAGGCTCAACACCTTGAGTCCTCATTCCCCTGTTGCTAGAGGGAAGGTCAGTCTGCAACAGCTCGTCTACTGCTCCTCCTCCATCCCACTCTTTCCCTGTTCCAGCACGGGGTCCGTCCCATGTGACGTAGTCTTTCAGGAACTGCTGAAAGTTTTGCTGAAAGAACTGCTCTCCATGGAGTACAATCTTCAGGAAGATATTGCTCCAGCATGGGTCGCCCACCCCAGGCTGCAGTTCCTGCCAGGAGCCTGCTTCTCTGTGCACTCTCTAAGCATCCTTCGGGGCATGGCTGTCTTCTGAAGCGGGAGGTCATCCACGGGCTGCAGGAGCACAGTCTGCATCACCATGGTCTTCTTGGGACTGCAGGGAATCTCTGATCTGGCATCTGGGGCACCTCTTCCTCCTCCTTTCCTGGCCTGGGTGTCTGCATTTCACAGAAAATTTCACATTTTCTCTTCTCGTTCTCACAGCTGCTGTACAGCATTTTTAACCTTTCCTAAATACACTTTCCCAGAGGAGCTATCCTGGCTGTGGGGCTGAGCTGTGCCCTGCGGTGGGTGGGCTGCAGCCAGCTGGAACTGTCTTTGTGTAGTGTGGTGCAGCCCCTGTTCTGTTCTCACAGAGGCCACCCTGCAGCCCCCCAGCTGCCAAAACCCGGGCACCTACAGCCAACACGCTGCCTCAGTGCTCCCTTAGCTGAAACCAAGCACAAGCTGGGGCCTGATGCACCAGGGGGTCAGTGGCACACAAGTGAACAGATCAGCGATACGACTAAAACCTGAAGGGCACAGCCATTGCTGGTGTCAGATCTCACACGAGTAATGAATGCACAGTACTCAATAAGGGACTCCTCAGTTTGGGCATGACCGTCTTTGAATTTGGATAGTACTCGTGACCAGATTTTGAGGCATCCCTGAGCATCTCCAACCTCAGGTGAAGACGAGCAAGGACGTGCAGATGATCAGCGCCTGAAATTCAGACATAAGGAAAGTCAAGATAATCACTCAGACTCACTCTCATTTGAAGAGTACTTATTAAAATGTTGCCTTGGAAGAAGTGCAAAACAGCAACAGGAAAAAGGCTCAAGTCACACCTCCACAGTTCCTGCAGGCCTGTTTGGGGTGGCAGAGAAGCAGCCAGAGGCCCATTTAGTCTGAGCTACAGCATGAGCCAGTCTTTTTCCTTTAACTAGCTTGTTTTTTGTTCTGCATGTTTGAAATAACTCATGTCCCTCATTGTCTTTCAGCACCGCGGTACAACTTTGTTAGCAAGGGCAGCAAATTCGCCCTGCGTGTGATGCCCCTCACCATGACACAAGTGCTTCAGCATCAGCTGGGAAACCTCGCCAAGGGAATCAGTGCCTGTGGTCCAGGTACCATTTCCATTATTAAACACTGATTTACTTAATGTCAGTATCAAATAGGCTGCTAATAGTCAAAATTTGCCCAGTCATACTTAGCATATTAAACTGAGGTAAGCTTCCCTGTTGTTATCCTTAAATCCAAAGGTTTTATCCATAAATTCAAAGTAAACTTAAAAGCTTCTTGGAAAAAGCAGGTTTTGTATTGAGGGATCTAAATGCTGAACAGACTTGACAAGTCTTCTTTCTCTCTTTTTGTCCAATCTATATCCTCTCTAAGAAAATAGGAAAGGAAAGGAATGTCCACGTACCCTCACACATATAATAGAAAAAGCTAAGTCAAAGACCATGGGAAAATCTTTGTACTAGCAATGTACAAAATAAAGTCCAGCACTATCCATACGAAACCGAGACATCTGAATTTATTATATTAAATCAAAAATCTAATCTATATAATAATACAGATGATAAGCAAAATGATATTCTATTTCACTTATACAGAAAAAATTATGACTGAATCAACCAAGTTAAAATATAGTTATGCAATTTTACAAGCCTTGATATTCAAACTCCGTTTTTTTTATAACTGGTGATTCTTAACTAAAAATTAGAATAATGGCCTGTTAAATCTTTAGGTGTCTGCAACTGAAATAATTAAAACAATAATTGTTGAAAAAATGGTCACCTATTTCAAGATACCCTAAAAGGCAATGTATGAACATGAAACAACCTTGTTTCTTCTATCAGCAAATCAAGAACTATGAATTCAATGTACTTTGCCAACAAATTCACAAATGTTTGAAAATCCAAATAATTTTTAGATTTATTCTGAATTTTAAGTGACTATCAATCAACTTTGGTGTTAAGTAGCTTAAAGTTAGCTTTGTAAAACTTGAAAAATTTTTCTTTTCCTCAGTATTTATACTCTTTGATAATTAGAGTTATGTCACTATGTCCTCTGATGTTGCAATTCTATAAACTGCAATTAGTTGGCTACGCTTTGAGTAATAGGGTTTCAGTTAATATCAATTCAAACTAAAAAGTATTTTCCCAAAGCTAGTCTGTAGAAATTCCTCTAACAATTTCATCCCTTTTTTTGTTGTTTTCTTTTTTTCAACTCTCAGCTGAGACAGAGCTTCCAAGTTAGGGCAGATCTTGGTTGCAATTTGCACGAATGTAACCAAGTTTTGAGAAAATGGTTTACAGAACAAACAAAGAAATAAAGAATCAAGTGTTCTCCATGTAACAGTGGTTTAACAATGGTTTCACTTTATGTGTAGGGCTTTTGTTTCTGGATCTGGGAACAGCATACGGGCAATTCCTCTTACCCTCGGAGGTCAGATTCCATTATATCTGACCTCCACATTACAAATTAGCAAACAAAGCCATTTGTGAGCCTTCACTGCTTGTTATTGTTATTCATGCAAATCTGCTGCAATGTGCCATTTAGGACAGTCCTTGTTGTAGCCCAACTACACCACGATCTATGCCAATGACCAATAGACTGAGATACAAAGAAAGAAACAAGAAGTTAGCATCAATTTTCCCAGCTGTCTATACCTGCTGGCACTAATAGCAGAAGTATCTAAAAATAAATTAGCCAGTCCTTGGTGGAGGAATGAGGGTCTTGCCCCCAAAAAACAACAGTGAGAAGCCTGCAGAAAAAAAGGAGGAAAAGGTGTGAATTCAGTTTATCAGGGGGTTCAGAGCTGTTATAGCCCCAGGTGGGCGGGGGGAAGAAAAGAAAAAAAGAAAGTTTACATTGAGAAGCAGCTATATTTCAATTCATAAGTCTTCTTAGATGCTTATTCATGTTTTATTTTTTCATAAGGAATATTTAAATAAATGTGACTAAAATAACAGTATTGATTGATTTTGGTGTAGCATTTTATTTAGAGTATTTTTGGTGCAAATGCTGCCAAATGACAGGATCTGCAGAAAGGGTACGTGCTATGCCATGAAGATGTTCATTTAAACTATATTAAATTGGAGGAAGCAGATAGGAGGACACTAGTTGTTTTGGAGTTAACCTAAAATAGCAAAACTTTAAGCGCGATTGTTATATCCACTTAAATGCAAAATCTGTAGTAGGGAGAGTCAGACTACATTAACTCCTCTTTTTGATGATAACAAACTGGACTGTACTAGAGAGTGTAAAGAACAGTCATGTAACAGCCAAGAGATGGGCTGTTTGATCTCATAAATTCATTCTGTATATCATTTACATAATTTTCTGTGACTCAGCAGTTGTTTATAAAATAGCTTTCATTATATAAAACTTCATGGATTCTGAGCCAAGCTTCTTTCTAGCATTTATACCTTCAGGTTTGACTTTAAATTATGGACATTTCCATGTTAAAGAAAAAGTAATCTATTTTATGTTGTTAATCATAAAGGAAAAAATTCCAAAATTTGATGGCTCATTGATGTATGTGTGTGGGACATGCAGCACTTTTGCATAACAAATTAATTACATAGTCTGTAAGGTAAAAAATGAAGATAACTGCATTCCTGTTTTGTGGCTTTTCCTGTCCCCAAGTTTTAATGTCTTTTCACTACATGTGTATGGGAATTATTACATGTAATATGTAGTAGAGTATAGGTAGTAAGTCTCCACTGAAAGGCTTACAACCAGTTTCCTTACTACCAGTGTTCTTATGTCCCCTTCTCTTTTGCTGGAATAGTTAAAGGTCAAAATCAATGGGAACTTTTTCCCGTTTCAGTTACATAAATGTTGTTCGGTATAGTCATTAGGATTTACTATTTAGGACCTTCCCATATGTTTAGGATTACCAACAGAGATTTTACAAATCATAAAATCACAGGAATTTTAGAGTATTCATTTCTATTTAAAAAATAGGAAAAGGAAGAACAAATATTGGGATGTTTAATTTTTTTAATATACAATATACAACTAATAATATAAAGAAGTGTATTATTATGAATATGATTGACCATATATTTATCTCCTTTTCCTCTTTCTTATGTTTAATGGCCAACCCTTCCAGTGTTTCAAGTTACAGTCCCAGCAATTTCAGTGATGCATGGGGATAAACCCATTCACACAATTATAAATCTACCTCAGTGCTTTGGCACAATATAAATCTTTAAAAGTACTGTGTTTTTCACCTTCATTTTCACCTCTATCCCAGCCAAGGGTCAGACTTTCTTTAGAAATTTGACCTGCTTCTCTGTATGCAAATAAAATAGCAATTTAGGCATAGACATTTTCTATCTGCTTTAGCAGTAATTAGATAGCTCATAATTCCTAAGAGGATATTTTATTTTTTCTTTAATTGTCATAATGTTATAGCCAAACTACAAGTTATAGTTGTGTAACATAGTACTATATAATATAGTACATCTGAAAATCCACAGTACCTTGTTGTATCTTTCTACATTTTACAAGAATTTTTTCCATGCCATTAGCCAGGAATAAGCACTAAAATGCATCCTGAAATGCTGCACTGTTGATTGTAGCTATTCTGATAGACTGCTGAGCTCACCTATCTCTAATATCAATACCTTTTATTTCCAAAATTGGTCATATCCGGGCACTTAAGAGTGTTTACTTCATCTGGGCAAGTATTTTTTATTTTGAAGTTATGAACAATTTTCTCAAACAAGGAAGTTCTATTAATATAAGTTTACAGGCAAGAAGCCCATGTCTACGTTCTTCTCTGACTCATCTGTTATCAAAAGAATGAGCGTCAGCTTTAGAAAACTATTTTACAACTGCAGCCTGAAACTTCAAAACTGTTTAGAATCTTCCAAAGTCAAAAATTTGCAATGTTAACATCTCAGATTAAACAAAGAGTAACAGAGCGAGAAAAAAACACTAGCTGTATTTGTGTCATGGAAAGATACAAGGACAGGATTTATCACACCTAATCAACATCTGCGTTAACACCCTATCTAAACCTGGGAATCTATTTAAAGCTCTGCCCAGTGTGGGATGCTTCAACTAAAGAGGAAGTCTTGCTACTCTCTCAAATTCCAAGATAATTGTGTAATGCTGCCGAAAGCTTAGGAGATACAAGTATTTCCTAAATAGACCAAATACTAAGCTGAGCCCTGAGGCTTCCTTAAAGCTCAGGACTCTGCCTGAGACCACAGCCAGGATGTGGCTCCCTGGCATTCCCTCCTGTACTTGCTTCCTGTCAAATACATGTCATAGCCAACAGATGTATTTGACTCTTCTCAACCAACTTAAAGCAATTGGAACTACAAAAATAATTCCTTTAAAAAGTGAAAACTAGACACGGGAGGCTTTTAATGGAAGGCCAGGCTTAAGGCTGGAGGATAAGCAGAGTGTTGCTACTAAAAAGCACCTGTGACTATGTGTGTCTGCACCCTCACTCCTTCAAGTTTTTCTTAAATATCTTTCATAGTAGAGAACAGGGTCTCTTCTAGAAAGGGATGTTTTAGTGCTGCTGGATGAGATAGCTTGCTGTGCTAACTATGAAAACTGTCACGTCCATAACAAATAAGTTGTGATTAAATATTTAAGTAACAGGATCTTTTTGGATTTCTAGTGGCATGCTTTCATAGAGCACACAAGCCTGCACAGATTATAAAGTCAGCGGAATTTCTTCAGTAGTGAATTACTGCTCATTTTCTCAGAGAGAATTGTAAATGTATCTGTATATTTTATTGTAATATATCATTTTATCTTAGAAGTAGCAGAACAGCTGGGGTTATCTCAGTGTCACCCTACTTAGCTCCACTTTTTGAAGCTGGTAATTGTCAAACAATTTCAGCATGAATGTTTATCATATAAGGCCTCAGATCTGGAAAACAGTTTTAAAATTAGTTCTAAAATATTGATTAAATTATTTCTGACTTGATCTGAATAAAATATAAACTAAAAATATTTTGGGACTGAGATGTACTGAGGGATATTTTTCTCCCTCTGTTCTGAGTCCTAGCATTTTGATATCAGGATTTGACAGTTCTATTTTTCTGAAAGGCCAGCAAAATGTTAAAGAGGAAAACTAAGATCTTTAGAATAAAGAACTAGGCTCTTTTTGAAAAATAACCAATATACACCTCAGGCTGGTGTGCAATTTGCAATGATGTCAGTGGGCTTGCATTTTTATGTACTACAGCTTGAAAATCACATCGATTAATCCTGGATTTCTTTAGAGACAGAAAAGCTTGTAGAAACCGATGTTTTAAGAAAATGAATAAAAATGAATACATATAGAAATTGCACAGGAGAGGAAAGTTTGGGACTAACAACATGCTACCCAGTGATAAATATATAGAGGGTGTTAGAATCAGAGTCTGTTGTCTATCAGGACTGAAAATGTAAGCATGTAAAATGGGATGCGGAGAAAAAGATTTATCTTTTGTAAGTATGTAAAGTTTAAAAAAAAAAAAACGAGTTCAGAATATTTACAGAAGTCAAACTGTTGAAATAGGCTAAATAAAACCTTCATAAATACTAGACAGTACATTTTTCTCTTTAATGCAAAAATGAGCTGGAAGACTTTCTAGACTTTCATTCATTTGTAATTTCTAGACGTTGATGTTGCAAAACTGCCTAGCAACACTAAGTATCCAGTTCCTTATTGTTAACAGGACTGGAATATCTAGCTCTGTTAGCGTCTTATGAAAACTCTGAGTCCCAATCCATCATTTTGTGTTTAAAAAGATGCTTCGTAAAAAATCTACAGCCTTTGAGGAGCTAAAGGATGTTTCTATTCTCTCTTTTGTTAGTGTTACAGGTCATGCGTTGCTTTCTTTAGTACTTTGTCTTAAGACAATTACTATACCAGTGAAGTAATTTACTGCATTAAATTTTCTCTTAATATTCCTCACAAGAGGACATGCAGGAAATCAGTTTTCCTTCTCACTATGGACTGGGAGTAAATTCTACGTTGCTCTTTACCAGGTGTCCCAGGTTTTGCTACTTGCATGAGTGATGGCTGGGTATAGAAAGAAAAGCAGGAGTATGCATCAGGTATTTTGAAGCATTGCAGGATGAACTAAAGATAACTGTTGGCTTAATAGATGAGAAAAATGTTTTCAAGGAATAATGACCAGCTTCTGGGGATTTCTTTGTTGGTTTTTTTCCCCTCCCCACTGAAGACAGTCAGTTGTGATAACATACCTAGTGACCAAATGGAGGTTGATAACAATTCCTCTGTTTCTGAGTATCTTCTGGTGTGACTACTAAATAATGCTTCTATCTTTTATACATCTGAGTCTCCCATTTTCCCAAGTTGTGTTTCTGCTGTACTTCAGTCCTCTGGGCAAAGAAAAGCAGTCTTGTCCTGCATTGACAGTCCTTTGTGTAGTGGCTCGGGTTGCCCAGAGGGGTGCCTTACATCTTTCCATTTTTAGAACACTACCTTTAAAAACATAACCAACAAAACAAAACAGAAAAAATAAAGATTTTTAATTAAAGCCCTTTTTCATTAGTTGGCATGCACTGTAAACCACGTCAGCTAGTGGGTATGTATAAACACACAGTGAGGCTGCAGCTAGTCTTCAGACAAATATGCTGCTGCTAAAGTAGAGCAGGATCATGTCATTTTGGAGTGTACAACCTATCAAGCAGTAATTTGGGGCTAGATTGCAGTTTTGACCTCATGCTAGCAGTGAGGAAGATGAGCTGTATGCTAATAACTGTTCCCAGCGCTGCTCCCTGTTGCGCTGGAAGTGCACGCACAGCAGCTGCTGCTGCCCTGATGGAGAGCTGTGCACACCCTCTCCCACATCAGCCCATCTCTGCTGACATCTGGGTACAAACAGCATCATCACCTGAACCGTGTCAAGGCTGCTGCCTGCCATTAATCAAGTTTCTGTCATCACTTCTGTCAGGTGCTGATGAAGCAGATGAAGTTCTGAACAGAGCAAAATAAGGAAACAGAAAAATATGCTATTCTTCTTCTTCATTCCTCTGCATACATTTATGGAGAAATGCTAGCCAACAGCTTGTCATTTCACAGAGACATAGCTACGTAGTGATACAGCTTTCAGACGGTTAAATGAGTGGCTTGTAGCTAAAAGAGAAATCTCGGAAGAACAATCTGGGACCAAACCTCTCACTTTGAAGAATCACCACCTAAATGCTGTTTATCCATAGAGAGGTGATAGGAACCCACAGCCATCCTTCTACTAAAGTGAGAGCCAGTAATAGACCCCTGACTTGAGAGAATTACAAGATTGAGATCTAAGAAAGTGATTTGTGGCTCGTATTGGACAAACAATTATCTAGCACTAGTCCCAGAGAATCTACTGCTGTCTGAAAGGGTCACACAGCTCAAATGGATTTTTAGTGAAATTATTTATTTTCTAATTGTAGAGCTAATTAAATTGTTAAGAGAGACCTGTTGGCACTGGAAACAGTATTCACATTCATCAGATACAGCCTTCTTACTAAAAGAGCTGTTGAACTACTTTGGGCTGGCTGAACCTCTCTACACCTGTCTAATCCAGGTGTCTTCCAGTATCTGTGGAGAATATTTGCCTGGTGCAAACTAAGAGATAATTTCAAGGCATGTTTTTGTGACAAATGCCTCTCAGAGATAAGTATACATCTGCTTCCTTCAGGCAGTGAACAAAGCAAGAGACGGATACTGGGATACTCTTTCCTCTGCTCCTGACATTAGCAATGGGAAAATATATATAGCTAGGTGGTCCCTTTGCTGCATCCTACATTCAATATACAGGAATTAAATCACTAAAAAACCAAGAAAACAACCAAGAGAAAAAAAAAAGAAACCTAGACAAAATCAAAACTAAAAAACAACCACACAGAAAACCTTCAAAAATATCATCATGTAAGGAAATGGCAGATTTCTGTTCCGTGAAGTGAAAAGAAACATTGTCCAACAAATGCTAACTCTCCTACAGGCCATCATTACATTTTTCATTAAAAAGTCAGTGTATTTTTCTTCACAAAATATAGAGGTTTGGAACATTTAAATACTACCTGTAAGCAGAATGACTTTTCTAGGAAAAAATTAAAACATCATATAATTTTATGACTGTTTCATCCAAATATGCATATTTTGTGTAAAATTTGCTACTAGCTATAGATGAATGTGTGAACTAAGATGGTAAAGAATTCAGTACTGAATAAAAATATTTTTAGCCCAGCATGTGTCATATATCTTGTATCTTTAGGATGCTATTAATAAAGTGTTCCTATATGAAAGAAGAAAAAGGCATTGGCAAAGATTGAAAAAATAGCATTTTTTGTCATTTACACTTTGAAAACCAGTTCACTGATAACAGCAGAAAGCTTTCCATGTTTTCCTGCTCTTGAATACTTTAGATTTTTAACATCCCTTAAAAGTGCCTTTATTTGAAAATAAATCCTTGGATAATGCATGCCATCAGACAATTGACTCCTTTAGGCAGCCCTGGCAAAACTAGAGTTTAAAGAAGGTGGAAATCAGAGACAGGTGAGGAGAGGCTTAGTGGAAGTCTTTTCCTTGTGCTACTTTTACAGATATGTATATACATATAATAATAAAATAAAAAGAAATGTATATATAAACCCATAGTGCTGGTGAAACACAGGTGCTGGGATTGTTTTGCCTTTTTAAGTAGCGTTGATAACGAAGCTTCAGTGTTCTAACATAGGATCTCTTTGTCACTGAGTGCAACTGAAGTTTCTGTGGTTTATATTTACCATGTTAACCTGGTGAAATTATGATCAGGAAAAAAAATAGTAAAAATGACAGGCTGGCAGCCCTGCTGGGTGTCACTCTACCGATGTCTCATTTATTCTCTCAGGCTACACATGCCAGTACATTAACAGAGTGCATTCAGCTACCTGCAAATGAGCCCATTTCCCCTCTGCTCTCTGTCGTTCATTGCCTACTACCACTGAAGTCTGCAGAGACTTGATCTTGCAAATAATCAGCCCTGTGGTTAATTCTGGAGGCAGAATACAGTCCATCAAGCTCACTGCTTGGCAGCTATTGACTTAGCAGTGTGACATTAGCTAAAACCTATTTTTGTCAGTTCACTAAGAAAATATCACTAGGTGAAGGCATACATATGGTTACATTTTCAAATTGACCTCTGAAAAATATTCTAATGATATTTGGAAAAATGCCTGTTTTAAAGACAGAACTGAAGTTTAGTACAGAAAAAAGGTCTTCTGCATACACTGTATCTATTATAAGTGCTACAGGTGAATTTGAGTATGATGCTTTTCAAAAAGTGCTTACAGTATCAAAAAAAAGAGCTGTCTTTCAAAACACGCCAGCAGACAGTCTTCAATTTTTAGCAATTCAAAGTGAGATAAGAGGCTGAGTAGGAAAACATGTAGGGAATACAACTGAATGATAATTACATAAAACAATTTAGATCAATTTACAGATGAAATTATCAGCAACAAATCTGATCATTTAAGATTTGTAGTCATTAAAAAATGTACATATTTTTCCAAGACTGTTCAATTGTCTTAACAAGCTCTGAAAGCTTGCCAAAAATTGAGAAGTCTCACATTGTTCATGTTACCATCCAAGAACATTCAAGGCAATTACAGCTCTTGCAGATGTCATGATGTCAGATTTGTGGGCAATGACAGGCCGTGTGATTTTCTGCTGCCTTCACAAACATCAACTAATCAATGTGCAGTATTAGTCTCTAAAAGTTACTGTGCCTATACAAAAGCATGCAGTAAGAAAGGAAACAGCAATAGCAATACTTGAAGGATAAAGAATGGTATTGCAATATACCTGGAGTCCAAAATCGAGTTTCAAAGCCTAGGAAAGTCATGTGAGAAATCTAGAAATCAAATCTGTGTTAGGGACAATATTTATATGTCTATAAAAAGTTACTAAAAATAAGTCTAAATCTGCAATTCATGCATATACTTCAAAACTGTGTTCAAGACAGAAATACTAGTATTTTTATAATTTTTATGATCTTGATGACAGAAATGTTCCCAGTATTTCTTTTGAATTGATCATAAGATAGAGAGCATCTAACTCTATCGTCAAATATTTCAATGTATGACTACTGTGTTTCCAACATTTTTCAAGAGCTAGAAAAGTTGAGAACATAAAGTATATAATTCCAACTGCATCTCCTGTCAAATCACAGCTCTACAAGTATTTCTTTTGAGAAATTGTGCCCTACTCAAGCCAGGATACAATTCACACTACAATATTTGGTTCAGTAATTTTCTCCCTCTTGTCATTTCTGCCTGATGTGACTCTACAGTGTTTGAAGGATGCAAGCCCCAAGCACGCAGAGCAGGCCACCTCTCTTTTCTGTCATGAGAAACCTAATTTTGAGAAATGCGGTAGATTCTTGAAAAGACAAGAATCTTAGCTGGAAACAGAACCTCATTTCCTCTTTCTTTGGCACCATTTTTGGTTATTTATTAATTCTAAAGGAAGAATAACATTGGAGAAAAGCAATAAATGGGAGGCAGTCAACACTGGTTTCTTTTTTCTTCTGAAGTTAAATAACGGCCAAGTTGTGAAAATGACTAGGTGGCTGTGATGTGTAAGAGTAATGACATGAGTTTGGAAAACTCACTTTCTGAAGCAAATAAGGAGTATTACATTGCTTGCAGATACTATTATTACTAATAAACAGTGATAATATTCAAAATTATATTGAACTTTATTAATGTCACCCAAAGTTTTTACAAGTCCATAAATTAATGATACAAAATGACTACTCCATCAGTATTTTTAAAAATTATTTCCTGTTTTGACTTAGACTTGGTAATTTAATTACAGTTACATCAGAATAAAAACAAAATGTCATGATGTGGGCTAAAGTGGGAATATCTTCCAAATCCAAAAACTTACTACTTAAATGTTTTATCCTGTGCAATGATGTACAGCATTAGTATTAGTAGAAAAGAGTAATCTTCATGATAATTTTATAGTTCTCAAGAATATACTGTTTTACAGAACTGTAGAGCATCTTCAGATGTCTAATGTTATCCAAGCAATAAACTACAGAAGCAGCTTCCTTTAGAATAAACTGTCTTTATGAAGCAAGTGCACTAAACCATGTGTTAAATTATATAAAAGTAGTACAGAAGTGCCCTGATACAAACTAAAATGCTAGATGTTTTAATAACATCTAAGATTTTATCCGTGGTTTATTAATTTTAAGTGACATAACCATAGAACTTGTTCATAAAAAGGAAAATATATGTGGCAATTATGTGCGCTGAGTCAAAACATGTGTGTAATGCGCTGTGCCCTCAAGTGAAAAAAACCAGTTATGTACATTAGGCATTGCACTGCCAGGTCCTTCTGTGAAGTGGATGCAGATACAACTCATGGCAGTTTAATCCAGCCTTTCCATTTTGGGAAAAAAATAAACAAAACCAAAAGATGCCAGTGTTCGGTTTAATTTGGCTTTGTACTTCTGAGGGAAGAAGATGCTAACTACCTGTGAAAAAGTAATTAAAAAATCAGATGAGAGTAAGAAATGCCTTCCCAGGGGACACTGATCAGCTGCCCCCAAGTGATGATCACAGCTACTGCTGGGGGAGAGCTGCTTTCCCCAGTCTGAGTGCCTTGTCCTGCCCAGAGACCACAACCACTGCCTTGGTAGGTCAGTGGCACATCCCTGCCTGTCTTCCCGTGTCTATGGGCCTGTTCTCCATTAATTTGCCTAATCTTTTTTTGGGGGGGGTTTACTGCTATTGCCTGCACCAGCAACCTCCTGTGCCAACAAATTCTGTGAGTTCATTACCTGTAAAAATGTGGTTTTGTATGTTTTAAACAAACATCATGGAAGAAAGATTTTCTCACTTAGGTTTTTTTAAAGGCCTTTTGTTTTGCAGTTCGTGGTAGACATTTATATTGATATTGACTGACTCACCAAATACAATAATCTGTATGAAATTAAATTGTCTAGCTATTATTTAGATGTAACTGTTTTTTCTGCACCACTCTGTAAGTCAAGTGCATATCTGCATATGCAATTTAGCATAGAAGATAGATCCAGTTAAATGGAAAATTAAATAGGAAAACAGAGAAATTATAAAGTCTCACTAGGGAAGAAAATATAAACAATAAATTAATAATATCATAAATGAGCTTCCAAATTTGCATCTGCTCTGCTGCAAATACAAACACTTGTGACTTGTATTTAGGCTGGGTATTTTGTACCTGATTTAGAAGCAGTAAAATTCAGGAATTTACATTAAAGTATCTGTTGAGATCATGTCACAAACTTTAAGATAATGCAATAATTACAAGCTATTCCTGGCTACAGAAAGTACAAAAAAAAGAAGAGCGTTTATACATGCAGCTTCACTGGCATTAGAAGAAAACCTTTACAAAACTGCTATCATCCTACTGATTTAAAATACTGGAATACAGGAACCTGGTAGTCAGCTAAAGCAATAAACACACAGCTACTGTATATGTCCAGGTTGTCTTTACTGTGCACGTGCAACAGGTCCACTACAGACTGCATATATATAGGTAATCAATAGCTGGGTTTTTTGTTTTGTTTTAAAATTTCAGATGCTGGTGTGTTTTTTTACCAATAGTAGCTAATAAACAGAAAAGAATGAGAAAGCTTCAGCTGAGAGCAAGCAAGGAAGGCCTTCAGAGCCAGAAATAATACTTTTAAATGGACTCTGAAACAAATTGAGAGGCAGATTGAGAAATAACATACAAGGATAATTTTCTCATGTGGGGAAGCTCCCAACTCTCTCGTCCATTTCTGCTGCCTTTTCATTCCCAATACTCTGATCTCTTTGCTTTCTCGCCTTCCTTTTGGCAATCTTCTTTCAGCTGGCAGGTCACAAGGTTCATTTTAACTATAGCAGTCAGTGATGTTTGGGTACCAGAAATTTATGTTTTGCATCTGAAATGCCCTGATGTTTCTTTGTTAGGTTGCTGCTCCTTGAGGTAGGTGAAAAGCCAGACAGCAGGAAATTCCCAGAGAACTGGAAGTTGCAACAGTTAAACTCAGAAGTACAATAAAGATGTTATCACAAATGGTATCAAGACCCTGTCAGACAGATTCTTTGATATGCTGATCTTCAGAGAACTTTTGGAATGTAAAAGGACAGAAGTCAGAGGAGTAAAGGAAAAAAAAATGTTATGAATAGACAGCTTTGAAAAAAGGATGCAGAGATAATAAGACCTCATCCTGTAATGAATGAGTCACAGAAATAATAAATAAAAATAAAAGAAGACTGAAAACTCCTTAAAAAAGACTCAGAAAAAGTTCTTTCAAGCTCATAGCTCTCTATGACATTTAACAGAAGGGAAATTTAAAGTTACAGCACATCCTATACTAAAAGTGCTAAAAGGTGGCTTTTGTCAAAAAACCTTTATAGAACTGTGAAAATTACAAAACCATTTTCATTTGTGCACCTGCAGTTACATGCTAAAACATCATGCACAGATGACATAGATGCATAGATGTTCAGCATTATCCACTGCTTGTCCACCTTTCATCAGTTTATTGGGACAGAACCCATCTGATACAGAAGATATTTTAAGAAAAGTTATTTGAATTATAGAAACCAAGCTTGTGAGGAGTCGGGAGCAGGCAGCTCTTTTAAAGTTCATCTTATGTACAGTGCAGCAAGGAAGGAACGAGGGACAATGTAAATGAGAACAGTGACTAATTTTCCCAGTGGTGGAACTCCTACACATTTTAACTGCAGATCAGTAAGAACATACTTGGTAGAAGAGATACCCATATTAAATTATGCCAGTGGAGAGGAAAACGTCAAACTGGCTTCAGAAGCAGTCATGGGAATATACAAGCTAAGGGAACAAGCAGGTGAGAGGGAAAGCAGAGCTGCTAGTGTGAGTCCAAAACAGGAGATGCAGACACAGAGGGAGTCAGTGCTCCCAGTAATGAGAGACTAATCTTCCCCTATTTAGGTTGTCTTACAATGCCAGCAATAATTATTGAGCCCATCCACCACGTCTTTTCATTTTTAACTATCTAATAAACTTTTCTCTGTGTGTGTGCATTTTTAGTTATTTTATGAAGATATACACTTTTCCCTTTGATATATCACTCTTCTCTTTGTAACAATAAAAACTTTTAAATTGAATACCAGTCTTGAGCCATGATATCATAAAATGTATTGCACCAGCTGATACAGCATGCCCCTGGATCAGTTCTGGGTAAACAATCATCTCTTTTCTGGTCTAAAACAAGCAGCAAAGCTGAAGCTGCTTTTCAAGGTTAGGAATACTTCTTAAAGTTTAACCTGATTAGGACTTAATTTAAGAAAATCTAACTAAATTGGCCACAATCACGGTGCAGGAATATATTGGCAATGGAGAGTGCATGTGTCTCCTCTATGAATCGCTTTTGTAGCCACTAACTCTGACACTGAAGATTGTGTAAGAAAACTTTTTCCAAGGTAGATTGACTGTATTTAAAAAGGTGAGAAGGACCTGGATTGAACACTCCTATACATGTGAATGATGTAGCTCTTTCTCCTGAAGAAATGTGTTTATTTTGGGAAATCCCTGCTTTGGCAATTCCTTCTCCTTGCTGCAGAAATGAGATACAAATCCATTTTATTATTATTACAAGTATCACGTGGGGTCACATAAAGTTCCCACTAGTCCTATTTGGGGAAATGTGAGTAGACTTGTGTTAGAACATCTGGTTAGAGCTCTTCATGTTTTATTGCATGAGGATATCATGTAGAGCTAAAAGGAATTTTCACTCAGTCAGTGATGCTTCTCTTGTAACTGCTCTTGAAAAAGCACTGATAGATCCATGTGAGTTCAGCGTCCTGTGCGAAACAAACCCTTGTTGCAGCAACCACAGTACATTTATAATTACCTTAATAAAGCGCCTTTGTTATATTGTTCTACATATAGAAATACTGTCCTGCAAAATGACGGAGGGTTTTGAGTTGCAATTAAGAATTTAGTACAATCACGATAGAGCAGATGGAAGATATTAATGTGAGTTTACTGTGAAAAAGTAGCACAGTGATGGCGACCACGTGGAGAAACAATTAGCCATAAACTGAGAGGGCAGTGAAATACGTCCTTTGGAAAGCATTTGCATGTGCTGCACTATACCTTCACATTTTTGTTGGGTGTTGATAAAAATGTAGTTTCTCATGCAATTCATGGTATAACAGCCCCCACTCCCCGTGAGTATCACAAGGCCATCTTCTCATTTGTCCACCTATCATCAATTTATTTTTTCCAATTATGATGGCAAGCACAAATTCTCAAAAATAAGATCAGCCCGCTGACCAGACGACCAACAATGTACCATGAGTCTTTACTACCTGTTTAAGAAATTCCTTTGTGAAACTGCTGTGCATTATAGACAAAGCAATGTAGTCCTAGAGTCTAGGTTACATAAAAAAGAAAACCCAAACCCTCTAATGATTCACCTCCTACTGCACCCCCTCATCTCTTTGCTTTACACGAGTCAGCAAGAGCTATTTCCAGAGTGCTGTCAGACACATCAAAGTGACATCAGCAAATACTCCGTTATTACTATAAATGTAAATTGTAGAATTGTACAACGGTTTGTGTTGGAAGGGACCTTAAATATCATCTAGTTCCAACCCCAATGCCATGGGCAGGGACACCTTCCACTAGGCCAGGTTTCTCAAAGCCCTATCCAACCTGGCCTTGAACACTGCCAGTGATGAGACATCCACAACTTATCTGGGCAACCTGTTCCAGTGTCTCACCACCCTCACAGTAAATAATTTTTCCTAACATTTAATCTGTACCCACCATCTTTCAGTTTGAAGCCATTCTCCCTTGCCTGGTCACTACATGCCTTCGTGAAAAGGCCCTCTCATCTTTCTTGTAGTCTCCCTTCCGTACTCGAATGAATAAATCATTCCCTGGCGTAGCTTAAGGCTATGTCTTCTCATCCTGTCTCTGGTTAGTTGCCGGAGAGGAGAGGCGGCCCCCCCGGCTACACCCTCCCTTCAGGTGGCTGCGGACACGCGAGCTTCAGGTGTCGCAGCCGCCTCCCCGCTGCCATCCCGGCCCGCGGGACCCGCTCCCGCGGCGGGGCGGGAGCGCCGGGCGCGGGGCCTCATGGGAACTGTAGTTCTCTGTGTTCCCGCCGGCGCGCGGCGGGGCGAGCAGCGCTTCCGGCGTGCTTCGCGCGCAGCTCCCGGCGGCGGGCCCGGGGCGGAAGCGGGCGGACTACATTTCCCGAGGTGCTCCGCGCCGCCTCCAGCCGGGCGGGCGGCGGGTCCGCGCGGCGGTTGAATGCGCGCGGGCAGAGCGGCGCGATGGAGCTGTCGTCGCTCGTCAGGAAGCTGGGTAATGGCTCCTCTCCCTCCCGGCCCTCCGCCTGCGGGGCTGTGGGCAGGGGGCAGCCTGCGGCCCGGCGGGGCTCTGCGGGAGCCCGGCCGTCCCTGCCCGGCCTCCGCCGCTCCTCTGCCTGCTGCTCTTCCACTCCGCTCACCGCTGCAGACGTGGAGGGGGTGGTGGCGCTCCCCTAGGGGGAAATGCTTCCCTAAGGAAATGCCAAGCGCTTCCCCTTCAGACACGGTGCCTTTCGACTTAATGGGCTTGGGTAGTTTTTTGTCCGGTTGGTGAGTCCGAGGCAGCGTTCCGTACCCACAGCGTACTCTGGTAGAGGTTCTGGCACCAGGTTATGTCAGTAGAGGTGCATTTGGCACCGGATTATATCAGTATATCTTATAATGTCTCACCGCTTTATAATCATGCAAACACATTTGGTTAGGTTGTTGCTGCTGTGTGTAATGATACTTGTGTTCCCGGTAGGCATAATTCTGGCAGCATATAAACCGGCTTTTTTTCACAGATCTCTGACAGTATTCTGTTTCTCCAAATAAGAAAAAAGGTTATGTCAAATAATTTTATGGGTTTCTTAATCTCTTTTTTTGGAGCAGGTCATGAACTGACAGAGATAAGAGAGCGATCTCTGAAGACAATTCTGTTTAAATTAGACCACAACTTGATTTCCTATGCTGATCTGGTCCATGAAAAAGCGCTCTTTCGTAACCTTTTGGAGTGGTTCAATTTCCCAGTCGTACCAGTAAAAGAGGAAGTATTAAATTTTGTGAACAGTTTGATCAAGGTATGACATACTAACATTGATTTATTTTTAAACTATATGTCTTTAGGATGCCAAAGCTAAATAAAGCTGGATATTACTTGACTTTGTATCTCCATATAACAAGATTTTTAGAGTGTTTTACAAAGATAGGAATAATAAAGCCACTGTGTGTAGACTGAAATTAAAACAATTTCAGCAACTTCAAATGGGTCAGAGAGATAGCTGAGAAAAACAGTTTTTTTACTTTACTTTCTGCTTTAGTTTCTCTGCTTCTTCAGTTTCTCATTTAGTGTTTCATTTTTAACTTGGAGCATGATGTGCAGCTAAGCATTTGCACTGTTTCTGGAAAGTAAAGATTTGAACACTGGTATCGCTAATTTGAGAAAATGTTACAGAAACTTCAGATATCTCAGATTTTTATATTATCGTGTTTTCATCACTAAACTGCAACTACGCAGAGTTAAAAAACAATCCATCCTTGATACTGATGGATGGATGTCATGGTTTAACACCAGCCAGCAGCCAAGCCCCACACAGCCACTTGCTCACTTCCACACCAGTGGGACTGGGGAGAGAACTGGAATGGTAGAAGGGAAGACTCATGGGTTGAGACAAAGGCAGTTTCATAGGAAAGGCAAAAGCACACTTGTGTGTGCACAAGTGAAGCAAAACAATGAATTAGTTCACCACTTCCCGCAGACAGGCAGGTGTTCAGTCACCCACAGTGACTGGAGAAGGCAAATGCCATCACTCCAAATGTCTCTCCTTTCCTCCTCATTTCACCCCCTTTATAGACTGAGCATGCTGTTGGAACTAGATGATCTTTAAGGTCCCTTCCAACCCAGGCCTTTTTATGATTCTATGATATGGAATATCCCCTCTGGTCAGTTGGGGTCACTGTCTGTGACCTGGCTGTGTCTCCTCCCAACCTCCCATGCACTCCCAGATCTCTTGCCAGGAAAGCGGAAAAGTCTTTGGTTCTGTGTAAACCCTGCTTAGCAGTAATAAAAATATCTCTATATTATCAACCGTGTGTTCAGCACAAATCCGAAACACAGGCCCGTGCCAGCCACTGGGAAGAAAATTAACTCTACCTCAGTACAATGGTCTAAATGATGAAGGCAAAATATAACTTAGGAATTACAATTCTTTTCCTACTTCCCCCTGCTCCTCTTTATCCCTTGCCCCCATCCAGAGACCTGAAGACTCTTCAAACTAACTCTGTCAGTTATTTGTCTTAATGTAGCATCCACCTGCTGCCCAGAAAATGACTGAAATTGGTGCAGTGGAATTCTTCTCTCAGCTTCGCTCTGATGTGGATCCAAACTTGCAGGCCCTAATTGATGGAATTGTGGATGGACTGTTTTTTCTTTCTTCTGAGCTCCCTTCTAATTCTTTATCAGTATGTTACCAAGCTCAGGCTCAGCCTTCAGTAGATCAACCAGGTAAATTACATATTTTGAACTGTAATTTATTTTAAGTTAAAATAAAGTAAATGAAAAGGCTATGAGAAGCTGATGTTTTCAGGCATGGTACACAAATTATTTCTGAGAGATCAGTGAAGTGTGTGGTAATCAGATTCTGCCAGAGACAGTGTGACCTTAGCTAAATCACCTGGTAGCATTCCTGTAATGGAATTCCCTATCCATTTCCTCAGTGTATAATATCTGTTTTCTCTAATGCACAAAGAGCACGACACAACCTCCAAGGACAGCTTTATGGCAGCAAGTGTAGCAACTTAGAATAAATCTGTAATTTAGCTAGTAGCTTTGCTGCTGTTCTTTGTATAGTAGGCTTTAGCTTAGAAAGCAATTCAAATCTTACCAGAAAAAAAAAAGAACAAAAAAGCAGTAGTTGATCCTGGTAGAAAGATTTTTAACACTACAGTAGCTGTAGGCATTATCTACTTAGTATTGGATAAACATTTGTCTTAGAAAAACACATAAACTTTCTTTAAAGTGTCATATTATGTGTGAAGTGCTATTGCTTGCATGTTACCTAGCTCATTATCTGTCTGTTACAATGATTTTCATTTCCTCCTAGATGTAGTCTAACCAATGTGGTTCTCCTCTTCTGCCTTAAAAATTTTAGAACAGAGTTTGAAGGAGAAAATTACCTATCATAGAGGTCTTTGCTTCATCCTCCTGCTTACTGTGGGAAAGACACTGCTGTTACACAGTGCGTGTAGTAGTAATGACCACATCACTGTCACTCATACTGTGCAGTCCCAGAGATAAAAATAATTTTTTGGTGGTTTCTCACACCTCTCTAATGCTTGGAGTTTTAGTTGACTAGAACTATGTGCCTGGTGATTGATTTTTAATTTCTTTTTCCCTTCCTATGCCCACATAGGGGCAGGTTTTTACTTAATGTTTCTACTCTGTGGGGAAGAATAATCTTTTACATGTGCATTCTTAAATTATATCTTTCTGACACTAAAGTTGAAATTACTTATACTGTAAGTTGTATGCGTGTGTGTATGGAATAATCTTAATGCTTTCCAACAGGAGGGTTTTATTTTTCTTTCTGTTTCAACTTCAGTTACGGGGGGGGAAAAATTGTAAACTGATAACCTGGCATTATCTAGTTTGATCCTTTGAACCAAATATTATAGTCTGGAGGGATTGCTTTTAGTGTTAACATTTCTTGTGTATATTTTTATACAGTTTGCATATGAATGACATGTAGCAATATACAAGAGGGCAACTTTTCAAGTGACCTAAGAAGACAGCAGTTTTGGTAGAAAAAAGTTTTAAGTAATTAATTTTAAAAGTTTATTACTATATAGGTAGATTAAAGGAAAACCTTTTATTTGGCTTCCAGTTCTCCATCAGGCAATATATTTTGTGTAATTGTTTTTGCTATTGTTTATATGGTATGCAAGCTAGTGTAAGAAAATGGAGAAATAAACGCACTTTACAGGCGCTTACGGAATATGATTATAAAAAAATAAACATTGACACAGTCTCTTTACGCCATTTTTCTGATCATCTGAGACTATTTCAACCTATTAAGGAAACTGATTTAAAACTCAAGGGCAAAAGGGAGGTAGTTAAGGAAAAGCATGAAGATAAATAGAGTTTTTCTTTTTTGTGTGTGTGCATTTTTTAAACTTACCCCTTTCTTTTATTTTAGTTCTGCCTCAAGAGGAATTGTTCACTGGATATTTTTGTCAAAGTAGAAGTCATCTGCCACATGTTGAAATACCTCCCAAAAGAACAGTTGGTATGAGTAGTTATAAAAGAATATGTTAATTACAGAAAGAGCTTAGAGTTGTAATTTAGATGGAATTCCATTACAAATGTGGATAGCAAAATTGGCTCTTCTTTTTCCTATTATTCTGTGAAATCTAACACCACAGAAGCTACAATAAAAATGCTTATAAAAATGACATTCATCTTAATAGATATTTCCCTCTTCTAGTAAACAGTGTAGCTCTTTGGAATATCAAAAGTACTTTATAAAGTGCTGCAATTTTAAAAATTATTTAAATTGCCAGTGTTTTCCAGATGATCTGTGTTTCATAATCAGAAGCAGCTGAAAGGCTTAAGTACCTTTTATTTCTATAAAACTTAGTCTGAAGTACCTTTCTACTTTTTAGAAAACTAGTTTAGGTGGTAGAGGAATCTTTGCTTTGTATTTAAATGAAAACCAGTGTTATACTTTGTTGGTTTTTTTTTTTTGTCAAATGATATGAAATGTTTCACTGACAAGAACAAATCAATAATATTTTGGCAAGTCTTCACCTGTACCATATACTAGTAACAGTTCATAGGAGAGTGTCATATTTAAAATGCATGGTGAAATCTAGATTTTAAAATACAACTACAGTTTACTATAGGTAAATCCCCAGTTGAGATTTTTAGTAGCATATCAGCTATCTTAGGAATTGCACAATAATTAGTACAAACTTTTAAGTTAAAAATAGCTTTAAAGTTACTTTCATTACAAAGTTATTATGTGCCATAATTTTGTAAGAACAATAATTTCTGCTGCTTTAAGAGGAAAACCATGAGGTCAATTTTCCATTTTTAGAGATCATGTTAATGGCTGAAATATTCTTGAGCAGCAGATCAAAATTATAATTTGATTGAAAGCATGATGTGACAAATTGAGTATTCTTCCACTAATGCTGTGTTTGTTATTTGCTAAAGCTTTCTTCAGTAAACGTATTTCATTTGGATTTGGCATGACCTTAGTGATGTGTTGGTATTGCTGAAAACTCTCATTAAAAGCATTTGAGTTTTTGCAAGTCTATATTTGCTAAAAGATATTTCTGTATAAGATAGTATATTGTTTATAAGTTTTTCACTTTGCCTTGGATGTATACAATATATTTCTATAAAATATATTTGAAAACATCTGCTCTGGTTTTTTGCAGTGAAATGCTTGAAATTTTCCACATTTCCTTGGCTAACTCTGACTTCGACAGATAGACATGTTCTTTCATCCAATGAAAGGTGCAGTAATAGAAACATTACAATTTCCTTGCAGTTTTTATTTTTTGGGAATAGTGGTTGTAAATTTCTGTCCTTCTGCATCATGAGGCTATTCCTGTAAATAACCCAATGAGCTAATTTTTGATATATGGTGGTAAAAACTGGGCTGAAGTTGAGCAACGTCACTCTCCATTTTTTGTGTTTAAATCAGAGTATGTTTGGGTCTTTTGTTCATGACACTTCAGTCTGTGTTTTAAATTTCTTAAGTGGATCCATGATTTCATTCAGCTAATAATAGAACAAGCTGGAGTAAAATCATTATGTACTTTACCCCCACAGCCAGTTGGTAGGAAAATCCCTACTTTCAATAGTAGCTTAACTAAGTTTAGGCCAGTAAGTTTAGTTACAGGGCCTTATCCAGGCATTGAATCATTCCAACTGTTTTTCTGCAGTGACTTTTTTTTTTTTTTAAATTCAGAAAAAGTGTTTGAAGTGCCCCAAGGAAAAGTTCTGTAGTTGGGATTCCTTAAGAGTTGTCACAGAGCTGTGATAGATTTCTAGCATAGTTTTTTTTGTGTGTTTGTTTTTTCCTTTTGAAAGCTCTCTGAAGCTGGAGAACCTGTTTAATATTTAATTTCCTTTATGCCTGAGTATAGAAAAAAACCATAGATTTGTAATGCTGCACATATTTTTTACAGTGGTTTCTAAAACAATTGAAAAAATTGAACCAGACTATCCTAAAGATTTGTATTATTTACTAATATTCCTTTTAGAGAATAGCTAATAAATTTCTCCCTTTATGGAATTTCCCACATACGTAATGCAAGTGCTTTTAAGTTATACATGAACCTTAGTAATGAAAGAAACTTTCTTACAGGTATGAATTACATTACTTGCTATATACCACTGAGATAATCACTAGCTTCACAGGGAATTTCCAGTAGTTCTTATTTTAATTTCAAATTCAGATTCAATAAAATTATTTCTCTTTTTGGAACCTAATTTTACACGTGGGAATTGAGTTTGTTCTTTATTGTATATAGGATTCACATAGATAAGGAATAATACAACTTAAAAAATAATATGACAATAGAATTACAGAGGTTTTTTTCTTTAGATTCTTCAGTGTTGTGATTATAACTGTCTTGTAAAGACTTGTTCAGGCTAATAATTACTGGTTGGTTTTCTTTTCATTTTAATACATATTTAAATATGAACTTGTAGCTCTTTGAGAAGTAACAACCAAAGTTTAATTTGGAATACATGTGAGCTTCTTCAGGATGTGATTATGCAAGATTTTCCTGCAGAGATCTTCCTTCAAAGGCCAAAGATTGTACAGGCAAGAATTCACATACAGTTTAAAGTTTTTATTGGTTTAAGTTATGCCAAGGATGAATTGATGTAAATGATTCAATTTGTTTCTAAACAAAATAGTTAAACAGAAGTACCTTTATGCTAACTCTAGGTGCGTAGGAAAGGGGACATTGGCTAGTTACTGTGCTTTTAAAGTTTTTTGCTTGTAATAATGTATATTGCAAAGGAGAAATGAAGTGTTTTCTGATGTAATACTTTATTTCTTCTGGGTAAGATAAATTTGTGTCCTTGTTGTAGGCACACTTACTAATGGGCTTCCATAATGAGAGTAGTGACTTCTTTGGAAATTTAATGTAAAACTTGGCTTCTTCCTTAGGCCTGATAGTCTTGCATTCAGTAAGAAAACAGTAGTTGAGCCTATTTATTATTTGCTGAGATTCTGAAAAATACTTGGAAATATTTTTGAACCATATTTAGTGTAAGACTTGCTGACATGCTTATTCATGAAGGTGATTAATGTTCGGGTCTTGGTATTGGTGGTTTTGTCTTTGCAGAGCCTTTTTTCTCTGCTAAACCTGGCTTTTGGAGGAGATGGAAGACACCAGTTGGCTTTACAGGCTGTGTCGTGCTTGCAACAGCTCTGCATCTTCTTGAGAAGTAGGCTTAACTTCCATAGAGATCCAAGTTTTTCTTCCTCTGAGCAAGGTAGGTATTTTTAAGTATTTGAGATACTGTTGATTTTACTACAGATAAGATTGTCTAAAATGATGACAGAAAAAAAACCCCAAACCAGGACCTTATAGCAAATGTAATCTTGTGAAATTGTTTTGCTAAAGGGATGGTGCTCAGTAGTATTAATGTTTATTAAAAAATGTTGAGTACTTGCATTGTTTTAAAGTGCTTACTCAGTCTTACTTTCCTGTGATTCTCCATTCATCAACTCCCAGTATCCCAATTGTTTGTATGTCAGCAGGGGAGGAATTTTTAACTAAAAGTAAATTAAGTCTATAAAATAAAAGTGGGCAAAGTTTCAGAAAAGTTTTCAAGCTATTAGTATTTAACAGTGTAGTTACTAATTTCATGAGCTTTGTGAACGTTCTTTTTTTTTATGCTGATGGCTAAGAATAGTTTAATCATTGTTTTGAATTTCGCAATCATGAGGGCTGCTTCACAATGTTCTTAATGCTTAAATGTTGTAGCTGTAATGGTATACGTTAGTTATAATGGTCTTCTTGTTGCTATTTTGTCATCTGAATTGAATCTACTTTGTTTCTGTAAATTGGTAGTCTGGTTCTCGTCATAAGATTGCCGCTATATTTGGTGTCTTAATAAATGATATTGGCTGCTAATTCATCAGCAAGTCCACTAGCATTACCCAGACACTATGTTTCTATTTCTAAAACGCAAGATTTATGATTCAGCTGGAATCTTCAATGGTTTTTGCCTTGGAATTGGGTTTCCAAACTCTGCTACTTGCCAGTGATAAGTTGTTCTAGGTCATCATTATTTACCTTACTTAGTTTTACTGTTCACTAACTGTGTAGTATCTTGCAGAATAATGGATTCCACTAATGGAAAATATATTCTTTGTGTTACAAAGGCACAGCTTCCCAGAATTCATCTATATCTTACTGTCAAGAAGCAAGAGGTGCTCCTCGTTCTCAGAATCCATCACCTGGAAGTAGTAGCCCTCGGCCCTCTGTCATTGGACGGACAGTTCAGCGTCCTAGAGGAGATGGTCAAGATTGGGATGCAGTATCTTCTAGGTGAATGAAATAGGAAATAACTTACACTTCAGTTGAAAACATTTTGATGTAGGATTATATTATCAGCTCCTTGTCAGAGTGTGGAATGATGCAACTCTTTTGGTAATTTGTGAAGATTCAAGCTGTTTATGAATTAAACCATTCTTAAAGTGGTGTTTGGAATACATAAAATCATTGCCACATATTGTACTCAACCACTTTTTTAAACAAAATCTCTTCCTATCATTTGTTATTGCTTGTGCATGTATTTGTAAGACACAGAAATGCATTTATTCAGTCTATTGCTGGAAAGTCAGGGATTTTTCTTTTTTTCAGCAGATGACCTCATAAGTTCTTTTAAGTGGAATGGCCATCCCATAGGTAATAGTATATAGTATTGTCAAAATGCTGTGTTACATAAAGATTTCTATTGAAGTCTTTAAAATTTGTTGTTAAATGTGGCAACAAATTTCAGTTCTATAACATCTAAAAATTTGACTCATATGAAATTATAAATTGTCTGTATACCCTCAAACTGTAGAAGTTTTTGTGTGTGATTTTGTTGCTCATCTTGACACAACAGACTTAAAGCTGCTGTTCAAGTACCAATGTCTTCTAGTATGTGGGATTTTAAAAGTCCTTGTAAATCTTTACTGTGTGCTTGTTGGTAGTTCTTTTGAGTCTCTGTGGTGTATGGACTTAGTGACTGAGTAACTCCTAGGTATTCAAATAGACTGTGATGAGAATAGTTCAATTGTAAATACATCTTGACAGTCATTGTATTAAAAAGTTATTTTTATTTAAGTCTAATATATTAATTTTTTATCATGTAAGTAATATGGCACTGTCAATGAATTCCAGGCTTTATGCCTTCTAGGGCCTGGTCATTTTCCCAAGTTGAACAGTTAACAGTTTAATAGCAGCTGATGTATATTGTGCAAGAGCAATGGCCTGACTGTCAGTCTAGAAATGAAAGCTGCATAAGAATAACTACCAGTTTGGGCAGTGCTGAGACTTCTAGAAACCAGGTGGGAGTGCTCATAGGGCCATATTATGACCTGTTCATGACTGCACACTTTTATCTTCCTGCATGCTGTGTGCAGTAGTAGACCTGCTCACTGCCCGTGAATCTCATTTGTTACAAAGATGTAATTTAGCCCAGAGGTAGCATAAAGAACAACATGATGTTGAATAGGAGATATGACAGAGGGAAATGACAGTAGTGTTGCTCTGACATTGCTGATTTTGATAAGGAAGAGCTGCGTTTAGTGAATCTTGTCTTTTTCTACATAATTGTAATGTAAATTTGTTTACTGCTATTCTATATGTAACTTCTTTTTCCTTGTTCTTTAATCTTGAGACTCTTCAATCTATCTGTTTGTCTGTTTCAAATTCTGCCTGGAAACTTAACCTTTCCTCTTCTGAATTGTTTTTATGATTGATACCTCTGCTTCTTTCTCTCTGGTAAGTGCAGCTAAACCCCAGTACGTATTGGTGAACTCTTCTATTTTGCTTGTAGTTTTCTCCTGATCTCTTAATCAGTCAGCATTTAACTTCTTATAAACATCTTTTACATTTAATTAGACAATAGAATGTAACACAGTCATGCCACAACTCAATTTCTTCAGCTTGTTTAATAATAAAAAAAGGAATCAAACAAAACCCAGTTATAAGCTGTACAGGTTTTTAAAGCAAATCAGGATGGCTAAATGTTGTTTGGGATAAGAAAACTTAAAAAAATATGTTCTGAGTTTTATCAATTATAATGCTGACAGTGGAATTAGATTATTATTGAAAACAGTTGAAAACCAATACACTTATGAACGATATATTGTTCATAATATACGAACCATATGTAATATATTTAATAATATATTCAGAAAATGTAATAATTAAAATATATCTATAATTTAATTGTACTCTGTATACTTTGTAATATATGCTTGATTACACTTAAAACTTTCTTGGCCAAGGGAATACTGTCTGTTTACAGTGAGCAAGGTAGTCCTAAGGATTAAACATAGCTCATGCTTCTTAATTTTCCTTCTAGGGATTCTTGTGGCTATCTATATAGAATGGTTTTAATATAGTAAGTATAATTCAGGCTGAAATTTGATTTAGAAAGTGGTCTTGCTTCAAGCAACTGATACCTTTTGTTCATCAAAGTTTCAAATCAACTGATATTTGTCATGCAATATTGTATTCATTGCATGTGTATTTCTTCCAGTACACAGTGCTAAGTGATTTTGAAGATGACTGCCAAAACATTAGGCATTCACTTGTGATGCTATCAGTTCTGACATTTAAAAAAACAACCAAAATCTCTCTCTTCCTGCAACGCTGGTGGATAGCAGAGAAAGATTGGGATGGAAGGAAGGATATGCTTAAGGCAGGAATAATGAAAATACTTGATGCTATTTTTAACAACATATGTGTTTTCTCTCTGCAAGAGTTAACTATGCTTCCTTTTTTTTTTTTTTTAAATTTTTGTGTGCTTGTTTTAAGTGGAAACAGTACTCAAGCTAATGCAAACTCCAGAATCTCTGTGCATTCCCCATTTGACGTAGGACATATTGACCTACCAGACACTGAAAATGAGGACATTGTGGAATTACAGATGAAGCAGCTTAGCCTTCCTCAGTTCTGTGTTTCCATCTTGGAAAATGCAATACCTCTTCTAAGAACAGGTGAGAAGGTTTTGAGTTAAGTATTTAACTTACATATCTTTCACATCCTTAATACAAAACTCTTAAGAAGTTGGTGTTGTGACGTGAGTACCTCAAATAAATAAGGCACAGGTGATTACTGATGTACTGTGGCTAGTTGCAACAGATATTCTCTAGGGACTTTTTTCAGGTCACAAAGCTTGAATCTTCTGATTGATTTTCAGAACTGCTTCAGAAGTTTTAAGTACTTTTTACTGATGGTGGCAAGAACTGAATGGGTGGTGGAAAAATAGTGTGGCAGGATAAAATTTCATTCAGGAAGATGAAAGAATAATCACTCTTAACCAAAGGTGTTCTGATCTATTTGAGCATAGAGTTTTTCTCCTGTTCAAGAAATAATAAACAAAAATTCTGGTGAAAGGCTTGTTTTTGTTCTTAAAAATGCGGTAACAAGTGGTTTAAGAACCATAAGCAATGATAGTCTAATTCCAATTATGATCTTTATTTTAATTTACAGGGGTTCTGAATTGCAAAGCCCTTTGGGAGGACAATCTTTTTGATCCTAGGTTGTCTAAAATGGTGTTTAGCTGTAAAATGTAATGTAATTCAAAACAGATATTAGTAGATGTGGTAAAGTTTTCAAATATAGGAGCTGGAAATGTGCATCTATCTATGACTAGGATACTAAAAGTTAGAGGCTTCAACTTATAAAAATTCTATGAAATATGCATGAAAATTATTCCGCTCTTTTTTTTTGTTATAAACCAACTAAAATGAATTAAAGTTTTGTTTTTCCCTTTCAGAATAGTGATATTTAAATATTAATTAGTCACAAGCACATTCATGACTTCTAGCATCTTTTATTTATAATGTAAAACTGCAGAAAATGTATTTTCTATCCTTTCCATTTCTGGTGCCTGTCACTTCAAGTCTGCAGAGTTTAAAGACAGTTTTTCTACCTTTCAAATTCTTTCTTTCAATCTTATCACAGACCTAAAATAGTTTCACTTTCGGGTAAAGTTGATCTGTCTTTGTTTATCTTCCCCTCAGGTTTTTTACACTTTTTAAACTCTGCTCGGTGATATTTCTTCATACTTCCACTGTGCTGTAATAAGACACAGATTGTAAGGAAACTAATATTTTTATCCTGTTCCTGTTGATCTGAAAGCCTGTGATCTGAGGGCACGCTGTGAGACAGTGTGATATTGTGAGACAGTAACACAGTTTCTCATGTGGTTATATTTTGGGTTGTTACCTTTGATAAAATCAACAGGCATTTTTATGAATGTTATTATCAACTTATATGGTATAGTGTAGATCTTATTTTAGATGTTCAAATTACTGGGTAAAGGAAAAAGTAAGCTTACTGTAAAATTTGCTGCCTTTTATTTTGCAAAATAATGTGTATTTTAGTTAGGCTTAAATTCTGTTACTTGTGGAGATGTTCACTGGAATTTTTCTTCCTTTGTGAGTGAAGGCATTGCAGAAATCAGTAGTACTGTGGGGATTTTTTGGGGTTTGGTTTGGTGGGGTTTTTTGTTGGGTGTTTTGTTGTTGTTGTTGTTGTTAAAATGGAGAAATTTATTAAGTTAAATTGGCAACATTTTTGCCTAAAATCAGTGGAAAACAGCACTTCTGTGAGATAGGTGAAACCAAGCTTTCAAAAAGGCCTTGTGCCATTCTCTGTTATATGCTCACCCAAAGCAGTTCACTCAAGCTGCAAATTGCACATTATCGCTACATATCTAGTCACATACAGAGATACAAATTTTTTTCTCGAGTATATCAATAAGACTTCTACAGTGTGTAAAATTTACAAGAGATAGAAAAAACAACAAAGACATTAATGTTTAATTATAACGAACAAGTAGAGCTTTGTCTTTTTTAAACAGGCTTTGTTTTAAGGATTTTGAAAGATGGAGAATTTTTATCTTAGTTAAAAAATACATTGAAAATTCAACGGTGTTGTGTGAAATCCATCTATGATTTTAAATAGAAACATACCATCAACAAGTTACTAAGCCAACAGTTGCACTACGTGGAATATTTAAGGGAAACTGTCACCGTATGGTTCCTTAGGATGTCAGACAGTTTTGGCATCCTCACTTGTGTGAGGTTGAAAATATTTGGTCTGGCTCCAGATATTCTGCCTTGTTCTTCATGAAACCTTTTAACTCCTCTGTTTTCTCATTATCTGGGGATGTTAGGAAGAGACTTATATTTGTAGTAAATGTAGGCTGTATGTGTCTAAGCTCGGGCCAAGTTTCCTTGTGGGCACATATTCAAGCTTAAAAATTTACCAAGGATAAAAGTCACTGATAGACCAGATCAGCCTTCTTATTAAGAGACACTCAGAAGAAGAAATGAAAATGAATAAATACCAGCCTAAAAGCAAAGGGGAAATTGTTATGGAGAACTGTGCAAGTAGATAAAGTGAGTATTCATCTCCTTGTCTTTTAAAAGATCTCAAACAAAATAATCTGTGAAGAAAGGCACTCCTCTACCAAAAATGCAGATTAATGGGAATAGCTAATATATACAGATTTGTAACACAGCTATCTGGATGGGGGAAATTAGGGACTGTAATATGAACTTTAAAAAGTTCAGTAATCAGATTTACAGCTGTAGTAAAGTTCATTATTATTTTCTTAAATAATTTTACAATAGGTTTTAAGGAAATGAAGATTTTTTTCCAAGTATCTAATTGCTTTAATCTGTTGTGATTTTGGCTGGTTGTTGTCTTTTGTGATTCAGAGCTATATTAGTGGTTGAGGACAATTAGCACTAGTTTTGTAGCAGCATATAGGAAAATTAAAATACCATCATTTTGTATTTGGAATAATCTGTTGTGTCTTCTGAATATCAAAATATAATATTTTGTCTGTACTTGAATTTATCCTCTAATTTGTGTTCGTAGGCAGTAGGAGAGTGACGATGGAAGTTCTTGAATTGCTTGTTGAAGACATGTTCCTTATTGGTGATGCTATTTCTGAAAATGTTTGGGAAGATGACAGCCTTTTTGCATTGGAATTGGTAAGGTTCTTCAGGCTTTGATCAGCCATATTTGTCTCCTTTCATAAGCTTCTGACATTTTCTGCAGTGATTCATATATCTAAGCTTCTGCTGAGCTGAGCTTTTGAAAATTTTAAGTAGTTTATTACTATTTCTATTGATGACAATTTTTTAAATGTCAGCTCTTTTAGCAGACAATACTTGGAGTTTCACCTCAAGAAGATAAGCAGCCACTGAGAGAAACACATGTAGGGAAGGGAATCTAAGGGAAAAGCACTGACTACAAATGTTGGGGACCAATTTGATGTAAATAAAAGCTTTCCCTTTCTTTACTCCTTATAAACTATCTGTTTAAAATTAGGGATATACCTGTTCAGATCCAAGACTGGAATTCTAAGGTAGAAACATGCTATCCATTCATTTCCTACACAGGAACTATAGATCCTTGAACAAATTTCTGGTATTCTTAACAATGTTGCTTAGCTGGGAAAGAAAGGAGAGGCCTTTTTGGCCTAGCAGAGGTTCAAAACATTAAGGTTCTGTTGACCAAACAACTTAAATTGCTGAGCACAGTTGAGAGTTGTTATACATATGAATTATAAAGCTGGCGTGGCTCAGGCGTGTAACAAACATTCCAGAGCTGCAGACTGAAACTTGTCTAAAGACTTGAATTAAATGTAGTCTTAAATGCACCTGACTTGAGTTAGACTTCATGAAAATACCACTGAATATGAAACAATAACAGCTGCAATATGAATTAATTAAAATATTGCTGTATGCTTCCCTATTCTCTATTTTATAAATGTTAATATTTATGTTATTTATAGGACCTATTAGCAAATGAGAATTTTTTCTTTGAATTTGATCTACTGATCTGTGAAAAATCTGTTATAATTGATACACATCACATCAGTGCTGAAGATTTCTTGCAGAACATTTAATCTCAGAAGCTTAGTATCTCTTTGTCTACTCGTTTTGACTTGAATCAGTATATTTCATTGCCTATAAATCTATCAAACTACAGTAGAATATATTATATGTATACCATACTGACTTATTAGTAGGATAATGTTTGTTTCCAGACTGCTAAAAAAAAACAAAACTGTGCAGATAAAGTGGGTAACAGTACACAGTTATACTGATTTTTTTTTTTTTTAAATAGGAGAGAAAGAAAAAAGCTTTGCCGTTTCCTTTGAGAATCCATAGGGATAAAAAACTCTTTGATGTTTTCAAAGTTATTGTGAATTGGTTTGGGAAGGGGTTTTTTTTAATATTTTTTCAATTTTAAGGTAAAGCTTTATTAGCAGGTTCAAACCAGGACTCAGTATTTCCTTATTAAGACTGAACATCAAAATAGGTAAAATTTCAGAAGTTCGAAAGTGTAGTGAGCAGAAATTAATGGGGTGGGGGGAGAGAGAAAAGTGGAAGAGGGGTGGGGAGGGAGCAACCAGGAATGGGTAGTTACTGAGCAAAGTATTCAGAACTAAGAGTGAAAGTAGACTGATGTCTAGGACTAATGCAGAGATGACGAACAATGCTGTGTATTTGGTACTATTTATGCAATTTTAGCTTAAGTGGCATAACTGTGTTAATGATACTGCAGGTGCTGTGTAAACACTGTAAATATACAGTGATGTTTCATTTTTTTTCTAATTATTGTATTTCTGATTTTTTTTTCAGAAAGACAAATTACTTCTGGTCTTGGGATTGCTTGGAGAAACTATATTATATCACAAAAGCAATATAAGTGCAGAACAGCCCAAGGTGATGCTGGTGCATCACAGAATGGCATTTATTAGCATTTCACTCTTCACTGTTAGATTGCTCCAAATACTTCTCCCTGTGGAAAAGGTATGTCATCACTAATTATAAGTGGTTGTCTCCTGGTTTTGCATTTGAAACGGGCAGAAAGAGATACCTTCCTCAGGGATTAATACTGAGAAAATAGCCCCTTGGACAGAGAAATCAATCTGATTTGCATTAGGTGGTGTATGATCACAGATAGCAACTTTGTCCATTCTTCAGTTACCAGTTTATTCTGCAGATTACAAATCTTAAAAAACCGTTTTTAATACAGTTTTTAAATGACTTTTTGAAATTCAGTGTGCTTTTTCCTCCTGTAGTGTTTTTTTCTGATATGATGTATGGTTTGCAAAGCTCTGCTGCCCCCTACTAGTTTATAGTATGCATGCAAGTAAGAGTAGAACTACACAACATTTTACAATCATCACTCTTAATCTGATAGAATATAGTAAGCAATTACATTTCATGAATTAATATTATTTTAATTGTTCTTTGCTTCCAGTGCTCTTTAAAAGAGATTCTGTTGTAGCTCTTGGAGTTGGGTTTTTTTGGTTTTTTAGGGTGGAGGGATTTTTTTGTTTATTTCAGATAGGAAGGTCTGATGAAGTTTTAATGTGATGGAAAGTATTAGATGTTTAAACCTGAATGGGTTTAAATTTTTAGGACCATTTTTTGGTGGAATGTAGTTTTTCTTAGACATTATTCAATCAGAGTTGAAGGTTGAATTTCAGTTACAGTTTTTGTCACAAGTGTTAAGTCTTGTACCTGAAAATAAGTGTAGATATACTAGTCTAATGACTTTTTATCATTTTGTCTTTTACTTTGTACCTAATACTAAGTTTCCATTCTGTGTATAATAGGAATTGGAACAAAGTTACTAGTTGAAGGAGCGTACACTTGCAGTTAAAAATGAAAGAAAAAACCCAAACCAGCAAGAAAAAACCCAGTCCTTAGTTTGCAATATGACCATGTGGCAATGTAGACAGCTTTTTGTTAAATACAGAAATAATTGTGGTCTATGTATTCTGTGCCATCTCGTGGTCAGACAGTGAATTGACTCCAGCAGTGTTTGTGCCGTGCCTGGATCATACTTAACTTTTGTGACTGGTTGCAGGTCTGATATTAGGAATGACATCTAATAACGATCACTTTTAATGAAGAAAAAATAATTATTCCTGTAGAACTCATTTAAAGAAACGTGTTTCTCTAACTTTTAAGTAGCAGCAATAGTAATTGTAGTTGCTGAATGACTGCAAATGCTATTGTTGGTTTTACTTGTATTTTCAAGCTGTTATTCTGACAGTTGCTTTCTTTTTCAAAGGCAAGCAAAGTTACACAGAAGAGTTTGCTGAATGCTTTATTCCTTCTCTCACTGGATATCTCCTTCTCCTTGGAATACCCAAGCATTCATGAATCTGTTGCAGCCTATCTGGAGCAGATGAGTACTGAGAACTACAGTATTTATAAACAAGTTTCAGAAGCGGCATATTCGATTGAATGCACATGTAGCTTTATGGTTGAAGTTCATAAGGAGGTGTGAAACTTTATTATATAAAATATTTCCTGTAGACAAAGTTCTTTCCTCAATTCCTTTCCTCTGTTGCAAAAATTATGGTGTAGCATAGCTGAGGAAGATCCCTAAGTATGAGTATTCTGTAGGATGCCAGGTGTAGTCATGGCATAGTTAGTATTAGTCATGATGGTTGTAAAAAATCTTATGCGAAGTAAAAACAAAGAAATAAACAACTGGAGATTGGAAGTAGGCACAGGACCTTTTATGGGCAAAGAAGGAAGAAGCACCAAATACTCTGCATATTTATACAAACATGTACATGTATATAAACATATATCTTTATATATAATGCACCATTTATTCAAAATATATGGTATGGGTGTATGTGTGTTGTTCATGAGTTAAATATATTGTCCAGAAAATTTTAAATCCCAAGTACTTTGGCAATTGCGGCTTTAATAAACAACTACTAGACTGGCTGAGATTTGTTTTGCTTTGTTATGAAGACAACTGCTTTATTAGTTAAGAGATTCTAGCACAGTACTGAAATATTCTTCTCCATTATCCAAATGGATAAGCAATTTTGCAAAATACTGGTTCCACTGATATTAATAGAAATGAATAAAATATAGTAGTATAAATACAGTGCTGTCTTAAATCAGAGTTAATCTATCCTTTGTCTAGGCAGGTTCTGAACTTAATAGAAGCAATACTTTGCTCATTAAATGCTGTTTAACTCCATCAAATTTAAATGGTTCATGTTCAGTGTATTTGGTAATCAAATATGATGAAAACATATGTACTTAAATTTTAAAAAATCTAACTTGGTCTTTAATAGTGATATGTGTGTCTGGGAAGACACAATAAAGAGGCTCTCACACTTGCCAGGTTCAGCAGAAAGGAGGGAATAATACTGTTTATTATTGACATATCTCACATTCATATACACGTCCGAACTCCACAAGGGATTGGAGAGCATGTTACTTCCTTCTCAATCCCACTGGAGAAGAAAGGTGCTCATCAAAGTTCTCTTATCATAAAAGGAATGAAAAACAGAAAATACCGTTAAGTAAACATTGGCTATTATGTACATGAATCTGTGTGAAAGAATCTGACTCCAAGGTTAAAAACAGAAGGCTTAACAAAAACCAGGGCAACAGATATGTTAAAAGTTTAATAGTTAAATCTTTTATTATACTCTTCTCCCATAAAATGCATATTGGTTAAAAAAATAGTAATTTGAATAGCGGAGTAGTGTTCATGCTGTGAAATGTTAGACATATGTTATTCCTACTGAGTTTAAGAGATGTTTATTTGGGTTCAGCAGCTGAAAGGCTTTCAGCTCCCAGGAATAGGTTCTAAATTTCTTTGTTGTTGAAATGTATTGAATTAGTTAATTATAAACTTCTCTGTGAAAGACTGAACCAAAACCTGCTTAATATTCAATTACAATAAATTCTGAAAGATTATACAGTATTTTTGGATACTTTTAATTTTACTGATTTTGCTAGTTTCATTCTTTCTCTTCATTTTACTTGACAGAGGGACAAGAATCTTTCTGAATTAGTAGAATTGGCAGATCAGGCCTTGAGTAGTCTACCCTTCCACCTACACTTTCCCTTGCTTCAGGAATGCATTCACATATGCTCAAATATGTGAGTATATTACTATTTAAAACTACGCTTGAGAAAGCTTTTTTTTTTGTTGTGAATAAGGTTTCTCAAATAGGAGCTCAACTTGTTTATTCTCTGTATGAGCAATTATTCTTTTAAACATTGAGCGGTCTCTTCTAACTGATTTGTGCCATTCTGTTGTGTATTTCTTGAAAACTGAATTTCAGTTGCTAAAAATTTAATGTTATATTCTATGTACAAGCTTTTATGCTTTTGTGTGTGAGGTTATGTGATTTATAAGGAAACAGTCTGAAACACTTCGACTTGTCTTTCAGACTTCTTTAAAATCCTTTGCCCTGAGTATATTTGTATAACTTACTTCTATTTTACTTTCAGAAATCCTAAAGGACTTACTTTATTGTAGATGCTTTCTTTTACAATATGGCATCTCATTTATTAAACAGCAGGTTTTTATTGCTTTTTAGATTTTTCCATGTCTCTAGTTAGAGAATAAGTTACCTTATGGTGCCTGGAAAAGTTCTTTCTCGAACAGCTAAAATTTAATTTTATACTGATTCATAACTTGACTTTAGGGATCTCTTTCAAAGGAGACTGCATTTAAGAGCTCTCCAGTAGGTGATTTTAAATTATGAAATGTCAAAATGATTTTCAATGTTCTAATGCTCTTAGAATTAATTATTGTTTGGTTACTGTTTCAGGCAACAGGGAATTCAACTTTTAACTAGTATCAATTCACTTCATGATAGTTAGATAGACTTTTACCTCTATAATGAAAAAATTCTAAAAGCATGGGGCTTTTTTATAATCATACATATGATCAAAGGTGTATGATTATTTTTTATAATCATACATATGAAGCTCAATAGAATTTTATGTTTTCAGATGAACATCAGTGTTTGTCAGGCTCTTAATTTTGATGAGAGAATTTTGAAAAACTATGGTCTTTGATTACCTACATGTTTAAAAGAATGCACATATACAAACACAAAGATTGATACTATGATTTTGGCAAATACGTTGTTATCTCTGAACTTTTTCCTGCTTTTCAGAATGTATATCGTTGCAGGAAGTTTTTTCAGAGATTATCCTGATATTTACTAGGTACTGTAAAATAAATTAGTAAAATTAACTATTTTTCATTTTTAGTTGGAAGTCTGCCAAGGCCAACTCATTGATTCAGGCGGAGGGTCAGAAGTTGCTTCTCCATCTATTGTCTCATCCTTTGTTGAATATAAAAGCTGAAGCCTATCACTGCTGTTTGGAAGTGGTTAAGGTTTGAATTAATGCTTAATTAACACTCTTGGTGTTGCACTCAGTAATGCATGTTATATGGTTTTGTCATTAAAAGCATTTTTTAATGCAAATCCAGTTTACCGTGTTATATGCTGAAAAATCAGCATAAGCCTGGGCTTGCAGTTTGCTATTACGTTCGTGGTATTAAATCTACTTGGTTAGGTTAGGCTTCAGGTACTGCACTTAAAAATGATGTGTAAAGAGCATGTAAATCCTTTTATGTACTCCTTCTGTTGTTTGTTGGTTTGTTTTCTTTGGGGTTTTTTTCCCTGTTTTGGGGGGATGGATGGTGTTATGTGTGTCTTGGGTTTTTTTATATGGATATTTTGTCACAGCCTTAGTTTTTTGTAATGATAGCCCGAGGGATAAAGAGCATGAACTTCCTAAAAGTATGACTGTACTCTATGCTGGGAATGGCAATGTCATATTTATCAGGTCATTTTAGATATTCAGTAATATTGGCTCACAAAATAAAAATAATTTCTGTATTTTGATATAACACTTGATTGAAATTTTTGTTTTCTATAATGGATCTAATTTGTACTTAGTGTGCTTGTAGCTCAATTCAATAATGGACAAATATTCTGGAGCTACTCTCTCTGAAAAAAAGACTATCTCTACTGAATGACACTTTTTTATTTTTGTGAGATTTTTACCAGCCTGTTTTAGGTTTTTCTTATTTTAATGTAATGCCAAATGTTGTCTTATTTCATGTAATGCCAAACAACATACACAGGTTTTCTAATTAATTTTCAAAATTATTCAAAATAACACCAAAATGATTTTCTATTTCTTAGTCCTGTGTAGTAACAAGAGTTTTCAATCAGTGATCCAAACAGATTGTGTTTCTTCCAGGGCTGTCATGTTTAGCTTTCAGAACTAGTCTTCCAAAGTGCGTGGAGAAAGTTTTTTTACTGCATGACAACTTCAGGCTGTCTATAAAACAAGATGTACTAGTGGAGACTGTCTTGAATTTTTAAACTAACAGACTTTATTTTTACTGAAGGACTGTTTAGGTATTCATAATATTGCAAAGCCTGTGTCTTCAATCTGCCAGGGAGTACATTTTCTTCTACACCCTAAAGTGTTATATGAAATCTGTACATTCGGCCTTCAGGAAGATAAGAATGAGGTACTGTATTTACTAGCTGCATTTGTAAAATGATGTGCATGCAGAGTAGGTGTTGATATTCTCCACAATGGTCTAATGCTTACCTGGTTTTGACTAAATATGGTTTCTTGCATAAAGAAAAGCTATGCAAATAGTAAGGTTGTAGTAAATGGAAATAAATTTTTTTTTTACAATGAATTCAGAGACAAGATGATATTATGTGCATGGGATGCTATTAACTGTAATAAAGACGGATGAAAAATGAAATAAGATATGTTTTTTACTTTTTTTGTGTAATATATTCAGCCCTAGTAAAATGTGCATATGATGAAAAAGTATGTATGGTGCTTTGCATTTATGGGAAACATGAACTTTTAAGTATCAAGTCTTTGTAAAAGTGGGGCAGTGTCTGAAATGGTTGAGGAACAAAAAGACACTTTAAATCTGCAAATTTTTGCTATAAAATTGTATTTCACCACCGCAAACATCTGGGTTTAAATATAAACACTGTATAAACACAGTTACCTGAGTATTATAAAAGTGTTTTATGATGTTATAGAACAGGACCAAATTTCCATTGGGTTCATTTAGTGCACGACTGCTTAACATATGTGCACTGTTTCCTAGCCTATACAGCTAAGTAGGGAGTTGTGAGATAAAGTTACTTATGTTCTTCTTAACAACTCCTTTATAGCTGATCTATAACATCCCTACAGTCAGAAAGAACATTGACTTACAAATTATTTATATATTTTTAGCTTCTCTTCTGGAATGGGATAATTTTTTAAATTCAGTACCATGCACAGTTCCATTTAGAAGTTATTTTTTTAAGATGTGAGCATTTTAAAGAGAGAAGTAAAATATCTTTGAGAATCTGCTATATGTTTGTGCTTTGTGTGTAATTTATCTTTTGCAAAGACAGCATTTGTTTTGTCTACTCCATTGGATATGTTATTAAAAAGACTGACAGTTTTCTCTATTAGTGGTTGGTCAAGCAAAAGAAATAGATTTCAATTGATACTGAATTAAAAAATCGGAGATAGTGCATATTTACAAATATGTCACATTATGTTCTCTACCTTATAGTGTATTTTTATCATACTTCTAACAAAATAGATAATATCATATCCAAGTATGTTTTTATTTATTTTACTTCTTGGCTGTATAACTGCTGCGTAAGTTTTCATAAAGCATCAGTTTAATCTTTCAGGCATGTGACAATGAGAAAAAAATTGAGAAGAACCTTGTATTTCAAGGTTAGGCTTGATATTTGCCATATGATTTTATAAAGCCAGTCTTTCTCTAAAGATAGACTAGAGTGATGTTATTAAAGGTTGTCCTTGTTGCCTAGAGTGAGAGGATTTTTAGCTCTGGCATAAAATGCAGGGTTTTAGCTGCTAAAGGTAGGTGTTTTTACACTATGAAAGGAGGAGATAATTCTGATAAGCTGGGCGTTTTTCCTCTATTTCCATTGCAGTAATAATTTCAGCTTGTAAATACTCTAATATTGTGTATTGTATAGATTATATACTGGATACATGAATGCAGTGTAACTGCTGTATCGTATAACTCTTTTGGTTTTGATAGAGAGCTTCAGATGAATTATGATGCAGTTTGAAATATTTGGTGGCTTTCTTAGTTTGACTCTTTGCCTCAGGAAAGTGAAATGGCCACATAACGGACTTTAAGTCTCTTGTCTTCCTGTATCTTCAGAAGCATGTCATAGACTGGGAATAAAATGCCCCAGAAAGGCAAGGCCAGGAGAGAAAAGAAACAGAATTTCTTTTACCTGCAGGATAGAGGGACCAATAGGTGTAGAAGTTTAAGTAATGATTTATTTTATTTCAGAAAAGACACACCAGAGTTCTAAGAAGAAAATGTTTGAGTGCTGTTTAGGCAGAACTATTTGTGTGTTTTCTCTTGGAGACTTTTCTAACAACTTAATACTTAGTGTAAGTGACAATTTAAATGTAGCATTCTGCACTAACAATTTTGTCTTTGAGAAGTTTTTGTATAACATTTCCAATTACAGCATTGACAAACTGACTTAGACACATCCGTAGTTGTATTAGTTGATTGGTTTTTTTGTTATTGAGCAGGTGAACTCTACAGCCAAGACCATTCTGATACATCTGTTGCAAGGACAGTTAATGATGGAAGTATTAACTTGGAACAGGTTTATTGAGGCCCTCTGTCCTGTCCTTCCTGTTTTACAGGTACTTTTGAGTGCTTTAATCTGAATTTGGTATATGCAATAATGTATATCAGGGTAAATAACAGATAAAAGTAGCAGATGGAAAATAGATTAACAGTAGTATACCTACAGACTTGTAGCTCCTCTGTGATAATAGTTTTCTGATCAAGTATACTCTCAAAAAATAGCAGTCAGGGTAAGCTATATTTTTAGTATATTTAGATATTTGGTTTTTGGTGGTTTTGTTTCCAGTATTATAGAAGTATCCCTTAGGTCTTAGTCTTCCTATTTCCAACAATGTGCAAATTTAGTTTTCATTATTTTTGCTCTCAGCTTGATCCAAAGGGAACTTTTGCCTTCTCAGTCAGATTTTCAGCCTAATTGCTCCATCTGAATTCTTTACTGGCTTTTTACTAGTACTTGAAATTTCCTTTCTGTGGTCTGCCCATAGTCTTCCAGATTAGATATTTTGCTGCATTTGCGTGGTGTCTGTTTTTTTACCGTATTTCTCTCTTAGCTAATAAATTCAAGTATACATTTTGTCTTCATTTTCTCCAAAAATATCACTCTTGATAATTATACCAATTTCGTTGTTTCCCTGCTATGTGTTCATTAATTGCCTGCACCTCAGTATTGCCGTAAGTTGAAAAGGCAGCTTATATAACTTAAGTCCATATGCAAACTGCACAAAAATCAAGGCAAAAATGGGGAGAAATTGCAAATAAGATGGGCCATGAAATAGATGGCTCAGACAGAAAATATGCAGAGGAAATACTTGAAAGTGATGGGAGAAAGGTTATTTCAGAGCTTTCTCAACCAGTAATTATAGCTTTTTTGTGTTACCTGCAGATATATCTTATATATGATTGACATTCAAGATTAAGTAGGTGGGGATTTAATATAAGCTGTAAGTTAAATATGTGAGAAATTTTTGTGAGTAGAATTTCCCTCTCTTCTGTAGCCTGTAGTGGCTTTGTACAGTAGATACCTAAGGTTTGTTTACTTGATGCATATAAAATGCATTGTATTTTGCTCTACTTTTAAAATATTTGCAGTATCATTACTTGACATAACTGATTCCCTTCTGTCTGTTTGTGTGCAAAAACACTTTGATGAAGATCTGAAAATAGCTAGAAATTAATGTTTTAAAATCATTTTATTGTAGGGACTGAATTTTATTAACTGAAATGGAAACTGGCCTTACAGAACAGCACCATGTTAACAGATTGAAGGGTGAAGCTTTGGGTCAAAATACCTCTAGACCATGTAAAGAAATCTTTATTTGTTTACAGGATAATTTATTAATTTTTTAAAGTACTTTTACAGAGAGATGTGAGTCTGCAGAATTTGAATGTTTTCTTTAAAATTACTGCATTTTAATTTTTTTAATATTGCTCCTTTGTGACCCTCCCATTACCCCTAAAAAGGGATTTATGTTGTCTAATTTGCTAAGCTAGTAAGCGGATTTTTATAATTTTGGAAATTTTTGCTTGTTTCTTGTTTGTCTTAGGGTTATGCTGACACGAAAGATACTTTAGGTAAATGCATTCTTTCTTTGAGTGAAACAACCTCTGACAAAGGAGAGGGCATTCTCCCGGGAACTCCCAGACTACAAGCTGCTCTGCGCCTTCTCTTCTCAAAAAAGCAGCTGTAAGTAATGCTGTGTAGCATTTCAGCACATCTTCTAATGTTGATGACAACCATGCCTTCTCCTAAATGTTACACTGTGCCTTGATTTGAAAGGGTGATTAATCAATACCGAGTGTGGTACTTCCACCCCATTTTATAAACGAGTTAATTTCTAACTATACATCTGAAATTTCCAAGTATGAGGGCTGTATATATTTATTTTAATTATTTTTCATTTAGGGTTCGTTCTGTAGCAGCTAAACATCTAGCATTCCATCTTCTGAATGAAGAAGGGGCAAGCCTGAAGCGCCCACCTCTGGATGGTAATGTCCTTTCCAGCATTTCAAACTTACTTATTATAGAAGGAGCTATGGAGCTAAAATTGAATGATAAAATGGAATCAATAATTAAGGTTAGTAAAATGTCTAAATTTTGCTCTTCTACGTGTCCAGTCTCTAAAGTTTCCACTTTCAGAAAGTTGCAATATTTCATATAAATTACCTTGCTTCATAAAAAGAAATGTTGATGTATTCTTTCTGTGTGCACTGAAACAGTAGTTTTCATGCTTTCATTTGCAACACTAAGAAAAAAATCCTTCCTTTTTTTATTTTCTTCTCTGCAGAAAAGACTTGGGTGCAGAGAACACAGGCCTGCTCTGTTTATAACAATTTCATTCTGCATGGATAGAGTCTGATTTTTTTCTCATATAGTTTTTTCCCCACAAAACCAATTTTTACTGAAACAGGCACAAATAATCTTTATTATGAAATATTTTAAAACAGATTGAAAACTTATGTCTATGTTTACTTAATATTGCTACTGTTGCAAAGTGTAAAACAAATCGTGAATGTATGACTCAGGGGAAAACTTGTCTCTTTTTTTCTTTTTTCTCATCTCCCCTCCATTCTCCTTTCTTCCTTCCCTTCAATACTTTCAGATTAATATGATAGGCAAATGCTAAGATGCTTGACCCTATTGCTGTTAAAAAGTCAGTCTCCTGTACAGACTTAAAAGCATGTTCTAGCATTTCTGTATAGTTTCAAGCTTTCTGTAGTCCTACATAAATAAGCACTATTTGTTAGAAGTCTGCAACGATGGTGCACTGGAAACTATTTGGTTCTCGTATTCCACAGGCATTATTAGAGATTTGTTGCAAAAAGATTGTAACCATATCCATTCTTATAAACATGCATGTGGGATCTAATCAAATACATTCCAATAAGGAATTAAGATATATTTATTTTCTACTTCCTGTTAGAAAATTTGGCTGGTTACCTTGTTTCATGATCACATACTGGATGCAAATCTAATATTGCTTTACTTTTAGGCAGAAACTGTTGAAAAGCTGTATGATATCTTGACTTCTGATGCTGTTGACCTAGTTTTACGGAAGTCTGCAGCTGAGCAGCTGGTTGTCCTTTTAGAAGGTAGAATTCTTCAGAAAATTTGTACTCATGTGATGGTCATTCGTGAGCCTGAAATTTTGCTAGGTTATCTGTATGCTTGTGCTGAGGGTACTCTTTGTAATTTTTTATTTTATGAATTTTGATTAAAAGGGTAAGTGATTGAATTACAATGCAAGTAAGCAATCTTAGAGCATTATTTCACTTGGTGCATAACTGTAGAGTTTCAAACCTTGATGTTTTTACTCTATATGCTCAAACTGATTCAATAATGGTTTCTTCAAGGAATTTAAATTCTAATGAGAGAATACAAGTTCTTTACCATGGGAAGGTGAAATCTTAGATAATATAAAAATAAATTCAGAAAAATTATCACAAAAATGAGGAAGCGTATCTACTTTGTCTCATAAAATACATTTAGATATGGATGCAAAAGTTTTCAGATGTTTCAAAATTGAAACAAAGCATCGGATGAAATTGTGAAGGAAAATATGGAGCTTTATCAGGACAAATATCATATGAAGGATCACTTTTTAGTTATTAAAAACATACAAGCCAATCCAATCAATTCAAATGACATACCTTGTTGTTTAATATTCTTAAACCAGATAGTCTAAAGGGTGATGTCAGTGGAAAATACTCTCATGGTGATTAAGTAAATATTATTTTCAATTCCATATTAAACTGTTAAAGCCTTTTAAAATATTAGAAGTGAAATCCTCGTTTGACTAAAATTGAGTTGCACTGGGATTACTGTAATTCTTCAACATAAAATTCTTACGGGAAGTTATGTAAAGTATTTAATAATCTAATGTTCAAGAGGCTACTATAGTCAGACAAAAATACTTTGAGGAGGCTGCTTTGAGGAGGCTTGCCTTGCTAGAGATCTGTACTACTGTTGCTTGATGGGCAATTTTAGAAACTTGTTGTAGACAGCAAAAAAAGATATAATATTAAATTTGTGCAGAAGCAGTCATTCTTACTATCTTTTGCTTTTCCTACAGATACCAAAATGCATGACATTGTGAAAAAGTTGGGTGTGATAGAAAAGATATTATCTTACCTTAATGAGTGTGTACATGTGGATGGCAAGGTAAAAGTATTGTTAGAGGTTCTTCTGCAGCACTGCAGAGCACAACAGTAGTAGATTCTGCTTTTTTCTGCACTTACAACACTAATCTTTTTGCATTAATGCTGTGTTGAATACAAGTGTTTGATAACAATTAAAATTGCAATATGTATTTAGTTCTAGTTTTGATAATGCTAAGATTCTCTTAAGGAGAAAAGATTGGTTTGCCTACCTGTGAGAAGAGTTAGCCAGAGAAATGGTGAGGTTCTGGAATGTACCAAAACTTGCCTGACAGCTTTCTCAGTAGAGACCAAAAAAAGTTTTAAAGACCTTAAAAAAAAGAAAGTGTTATGTTATGTATAATAAGCTCTAAACTTAAATTCTGAGGCAGAGTATAATTAAAAATGAGATGTAATTGTATGACATGTTATTGTAAATGTGTCAGATTGAATTTCAGGTATAAATAATTTTCTGACCAATAGAAGATCACCAGGGATGATCTCTTGTAGTTGATGGAGCTTTCCATTTTTGTAATATGGATAAGCTGAGGCTTGCTTTCATCTGGAATTCATTCTTCGAAATTATTTCATGCAAGCATATTTAGGCTAGAAGGCGCTTAATGTAACCTCAGTGGATAAAGTTTTTTGGCTTTTTTGCTTAGTACTGTTATCCCATTCCAGCACTCCAAATCTTGAGTTAGTTTTAGAAACCATGAGAAGTTTTATGTAGTAGCGAGTTTTTTCCCAAAAGTGTACAGGAGAAAAGAACTGCTTGATACTTAGCGGAATTCCATTTTTTTTGGCAAGCTGATGAAAATTACATTCTTCTTCAGTAATGGCAACTTTTCCCCCAGGTTATCAGTATCTAAGATTATTTTATCTCTGTAGCATTAAGGAATGTCTTGTCCAGTATATGATACCTTATATAGAAGTACTTTAGTAAACTGTTCTAATACAGTTGAAGAAACAGAAATATTGGGTTCCTCAGGTTTTTTACTGTGGGGTTATTTTTAATATCAGTTTTTTAGTATCTTCTTTAGAAAGTAATGCAACTGTTGTTTTGGTTTGGGTAGTGAGTAGATATTGCTCAATAGTACAGAAGGACAAGCATGGGAAATACATTGCCCTGAGCAGATTCTTCATGGTCAAGTAAGAGTCTAGGATGAACTTTAAAATAATATTTTTAGCCCTTTGTAAAGTTTAATTCAGTCCAGGAAGGGCTCAGGCAACAACTCTCTAGGGCCTGTGACATTAGGACACTATCCTGAGGGAATCTAGTCCAGATTCCTAGTTCTCCCCCTGAATGATTTTTTTTTTTATTATTTCTTCATAAAATCAATAGCAAAAAAAACCCAGCAAAAAAATCTTACATGTTCTTAGAAAAGTTGCTATTGAGAAAAGAAAATAAAAGAAGTAGTAGAAATAAAAAGCAGCATCTAAATAAGGCTTTATATTTAACTGTGCAAAAGATCCTTTCCATACTGAATAAGTAGGGCTTTTGTTCATGTGGTATTAAACTAAAATGTATTTGTTGATGCTGTTTACAAAACAAATTTCAAAGGCAGAAACTCATAGGCAAAGTGATGATACTGTGAAAGAAATACTCTCTTCTCATTCTTAGGAGCTGTGACTTTGGTTGTAATTTTGGCCATTTCACTGATACTTTAACCTTTAGCATACTTCTTTCCATTCTCATGTTCTGACAGCATGAGACCCAGAAAATTAATGTGATATAATAAACTGTTTGCATTTTTTAAAAAATGAATAAACTTACACGGTTGTAAATACTTGGTGGTTTTTTAAATCCTTCAGCTCACCTGTATCCTTCTTAAAATTATATAATTTGAAATCAAATGTTATAATTCTGTTATGAAGCCAGAGACCAATAAAATTGCCATCAATTAATAATAAAGTTAATCAAAAAGTAAATAAATATTTTTAAATGAATATGCAATTGTCATCTGGCTGAAATGTGCTTGTCTAAGGAAGTTCTAGGCTTCTCTCTTACAAATGATGTAATATATTGCTTAATAGTGTAAGAGTCTGTGTTAAGCACATCATAATAAATTATACTGATAGTTATTTAATCTTTTTCTCTGTTCCTGCAGCTTATGGAATCCATAGTATTACCATGTCTGACACTCCTACGCAAAATTGTGTGTGCTGACCCAGTTGTTCGCACGTCTCTAGCACAGCAACCTTCTTTACTCCTTTTGCTATTCAGAGGTAAAGATTGTATTTCCATTGTAATCCAGATGTTTAACCAAATACCTTCTTAAGACCTTTGATTCTTCTTCTGAATCTGAAGAACTTCGGATTCTGGTGTTTAAAAGATAAATCATTGTGTGCTAATTTTACCCATGCTGTGGCATGTGTTGAAGAAGCTGGCAGGAAACTGTGGAAAGCAGTTGCTTTTAACTAGCAACTATGTATTAATAGATGTCAATGTTTTTCTAATGCATTTGTAAATATCTTTATTTTATTCAGTTTCCCTGATACTCCAAAGTGATTGTGCTGTTTTAACTGAAACTGCAGTATTGTTTTGTCTTCTGTTGTTTGATGAAGTAGCAAGAACAGAAACATGGTATGAAAATCCGCTTATTTAATAGCATATTCTGTATATAAATTTTAAGGTTTTAATATAAATAAATTTTTATAGCTCTCCAGACAAGTTGTGGCCCAAAGTTTTATAGATCCAAAATCACATATTTGTAGTCCAAATTGTTTCAATACTTGGGTTACATGCTCTATAGGCCTACATGGCATATTTTTGCACTATAAATACCTCAGTGTTAATTTTATTTTTCAAAAAATCTTGGTTGGTCTGTAGTCCATCTTTTCCATGAATAGAAACTATCAAATAAAATAGCCATCTGTAGACATGGTTTTTTAACTTGATTAGAATTCTCCTATTTACTTTAGCTTTTAAGTGTAGCAGTTGTCTTTAAAGCAACAGACCTCAACTTATGATATTTTATTATTTGAAAGTTGTGTATGCATGAAAAAAATATGCTTTTAGAATCCACACACATGAAATATAGTGAAAATACTTATAATTTGTGGTTTTTCTCTAACAGAAGAAAGGAAACAAGTATATGGGGTTTTTAATGTACCATATATCTGCCATAAGTATGCCATATGTGTGTGATTTAAGAACTATCTTAATATTGCATAATCATGAAGAAACATTGCTTATTAATTCAAAGTATTCATTGATGGGTTACTAAAGATCTAGCTAAAGGAAGAAATACATCTGTATCCAAACAATAAGGAAATAATGTGTGTAGCATTAGGAGAAAATCAAATCTTAAAATAGAGCATAATAACTATGACTTAATCTCTTGCAGGGCTGATGGTATAGCCAGTAATTATACTGAGGTACCAGCCTTCAGTTTACCTGTTGCTGTTGTTAGAAGGTACATGTGGGTAGTGCTGGTTGGTTGGTTGGTTGGTCCATTGTTTTGATTGCTTTACAGTTTACCGCTAATTTCCATTTGCTATCCTTCCTGAAGAATGGAAATGACAGAATAAAGGGAAGCATTGGATTTAACATCAAATCAGCATTTTGATGATGATGAAATCAGCATTTTTAAGTAGGGAGTTTCTTTTCCATGTCTTTGTTGTCTGTAAGTGAGTTTGGAAGACTTTATTTACAAACTTAAAAGGTGGTTGTAATAAAGCATTTTATTTAAAAATGAGCAAACAAAAAAAACTCTCACCAACCACTTTCAAAAATTGTTACTATTATTTGTGTATTTTTAGGTATCATCTCCCAGTCAGGATCACTGCTCATCATGTAGTTAGCCCTAATACTGTTGTGGTGCCATTGTCTTCTGAATGCTTGACTATGAAACCTGTGTCAGATATGCTTAAGACAGCTTGGAATCTGTCATGGTACCATGGGATTGAAAACCTACTGCAGCTGATCAATTATGAGAAGGAAGCAGAAACGTGAGCCATTTTATCTTTCAATAGATCTCAATTAAAATAGTGTTCCATCAAGTTTAAATAGGTTTTCCACTTCAAACAGCAGTTCAAGCTGTTACTTGTTTGAGAATGCTGTCATTTAAAAGTAAAGGATCACATCCCAAGAGGATGAAGGTATGTGGTCACAGCTAATGTTTTGCCTAAATTGTGTTTATACATAAAGTCTAGAGCTCTAGAGCTTGATCTAACTTTTATTGATGGTCAGGCTAAATTCAAACAGTTTTAAATGGGCTCTGTAGGTGTTTTTCTTTATAGTAATTTTGGTTTCTTAGGGACCTGACTTTTCTTTCCTACTGTGTAGACCCCAACTATAAAGTTGCATGACGTTTTCTTGGTTTTCTTGAAGGTTTAAATTTCAAATAAATATTCTTCTTAATGGTAATACTAAGACTTAGTATTTAGGTACCGTTTTTCCAAAGAACTCAAAACACCTCATGATTTACATGTGGTGGTGTTGTTTTTTGTTTTGTTAAAATTTTTTGTTTGGTTTGGTTTTTTGGAAGGGTTAATGAAGAAAGAATTGGCTAACAAAAACAAAGTTTTAAGGCAATTTTTGTTTTATCTTCTCAGTTAAGCAGGAAATTGAAGAAGTCAACACTCTCTGAAACAGATTGTAGATACTGACTGTTACTAATTTTTCTCTATGCCTTTTCAGATTTTCAGACTCTCTAAAACTTTCTGAAGAAGACATTCTTATATTGAAAATAACTCACACGAGCTACGGACTCGAGGATTGTCTTAGTTTGATCATTCAGGCAGCATCCCACAGTGATGTTAGGACTGCTCTCACTAGGCTTAGCTTTTATGTCCTGAATGACAGACTTGCATTAAGATGCAGTTCTGGGCCTTGTGGAACCACTTTGAAAAGCTTTGTTTGGCAGAAAGCAATGAACAGGTAAACATATTGACTACAAGAATCCATTAAAGATTGTTATACTAAAATGGGAAAATCTCTACTTCTCACATTTTAAACTAAGGGAATTGATTGTCAGTGCATCTCTGATTCTGAGATATAGATATATATAGGTAGGTATAGAGATAGAGATACAGATATAGGCTGACAGGAACCTTAGGCAGTTCAGCAAGGGGAGGTGCAGAGTCCTGCACCTGGGAAGGAACAAGCCCATGCCCCTGTATATCCTGGGGTTCACCAAGCTGGAAAGCAACTGCAGAAAAGGACCTGGGGGTCCTGGTGGACACCAAGGTGAAAATGAACCAGCAGTTTGTCCTTGCAGTAAAGAATGCAAATGTTACCCTGGGCTTCTTTAGGAGGAATGTTGACAGCATGCTGAGGCAGGTGATCCTTCACCCCTATTCAGCACTGGTGAGGCCACATCTGGAGCTCTGGGTCCAGTTTTGGACTTGGCAGTATAAGAGACAATCATATGGAGCACACATACTGGAGAGAATCCAATGAAGCACCACAAAGATGATGAAAGACTGGAGTATCTTTCCTGTGAGTAAAGGGTGAGAGAGCTGGGACTGATAAGTGTGGAGGAAAGAAGGCTCAGAGTGAAGATCTTATCAGTGTGTATGAGCAGCAGAAGAGAAGGTGGGGCCAGGCTCTTTCCAGTGGTGTCCAGTGACAGAAGCAATGGTCACAAACTGAAATACAAGAGGATCCCTGTAAAAATTGGGAAACACTTCTTTACTGTGAAGATCACCAAACACAGACGCAGGTGGCTGAAAGAGGTTGTAGCATCTCTATCCTTGGAGTTACTCAAAAGCTTCCTGATCGTGGACCTGAGCAACTAGCTGCAGGTCTTGCTTCATAACCAGGGTGTCAGGACCAGGTGACCTCTGCAAGGCCCTTCCAGTCTCAAAGATGATGTGATTTTGTAATTTACATGCATGAAACTACCAAATATTTTTAATTCTGTATTTAAAATAAGGGCTATTTGAAATGCATAGGTAAACTTTGCTATTATTATCAAATGCTAGTATTTAATAAATAATTAAATTTTTATTCCCTATCTGTGACCCTGCTCAGATTTGTCTGCATTTTACTATAGAATGAGAATTCCATGTTTACCATGTGCAAATAAACTTTAAAATATACATAACTATTTTGCCTGATAATAACAAGAGTAATGACAGTATTAACAGCATAGTGTATGTATAATATGTTAATACAATGCCATATTTGTTATATGTGAATGTGTGTATTATATATATTCTGTATAATTTAACACTTGCTGGTTACTTCAGTCCTATTAGCCTGAGATTTTAATCTCTTTTTTTAAATGCTGCAAGTATGAAAGTATTTTTATTTGTGTTGCAGGTTTCTACAAGTGCTTCCAGCTTCTGTGGAGGATGAAAAGCTTTTGGTAGATGTCTTAAGATTTTTAAACAGATTGCTTAAAGAGCAGAAATCAAATCTGGAGTCAGACCATCTAAAGTGGATCTTGAAATCATTGCTTAAAAATGTAAGAATGGAGTTGTATATACTTACATGATTTGATTGCCCATATGACTCTACTTGCACACAGATGTGCATACATGTAGAGCTGCATGAGTGTGCTTAGCTACATAGCTACAAATGCATTATCTGTGTAACATTGTCTTAAAAAGGGTCTCCTACGTTAAATACAGTCTGTTTGCACAATACAGTCATGCACTGCATCCTCCCATTTGCAAGTAAAATCTCAGCATTTAGGGAAAAATGCTAGTAGACTTAATTTCAATTACTTATAGACTACAGGTACTTTAATTTCTATTGCTACCCGGGAAGCCTATAATTTTTTTTAAGTATGGCCCATTCGATACATTACTATAGAACCTTAAAGCCATTTGATATGAAGTCTCAAGCAGCTGAGACGTACAAAATGCAACCTGAGCTAATTTTGGTACTATGTGTTTTTCTGGTTTTTTGTGATCTATTTTTTATTTCAGGTTATTGCTGTATAACTTCGAGTTTTCTTTCATGCTTCAAAATACAGTTTACTTAATGCCAGGATATTTTAAAGGCCTCAACAGTAGATTCTTTTATGGCATTTAGTAGATTCAAGATTCAAGTTATTGGTAATTATAGGATTTTTCCACTGTGCTTTTTGCAGTTACTTCTTAGTAATGTAATCATGAAATTTCTGATTTATAATGTGTGTGATTTGCAAGTTTTCAACGGAATAATTGCTTTAATGAGGGTATTAAAATAGGATTTAAACAATGCATTACGTGACTGTATTTTTATTCTATTCTTTTAGCAGCCAAAATCCCTTTTGGGCCTCCTGGTGCGACCAGAATCCCTAGTGCAGGATGAAATGGATGAAACACAGTCTGCTGTCAGGCAACGACTGGATAAAGAACTCATTCGTCTTTTTAACATGTTGTTAGTTTGTTCCATGTCAGTGACTGACAGGTACAGTGCAAATGGACCTGCCTGTGTGATTCTGACTGGGGATCATAACATCTATTGCTGCTGGATTTTGGTCAGAATTTGAATATCATTACATCATGACTGAATTGTTCTGAACCATAAAAATTGAATATGCACTCTTGAAATGGAAATCAACATTAGCTATTCCTTTTCACAGTAAAATTAGGAAATTTGCCAGGAAACTTAAAAGAGAATGTTCTAATGGTCACTTAGCAAATGGATAATTAAATTGATTGCACAGAGAAGATAGGCTGTTTCTTTTTCACTACTGCAAATTTGCATGAGCAAATGGTAGCTTCATTGATTTTGTAGCATGTATTTATAGCAAAGTAAAACATTGAAATATTTGAAATATCAATAAATGTTTATTTTCATTGAACTCATTTTTGGCCTATTTGGGACAGCTACTTTTAGAATGAAGTTCCAACCTTTTTCAGTCAATGGAGCAAACACAGAAATTAATTTATATTATATTTTCTTCAAGCTTCTCATAAAACCTTTCCCACAGTAAATCTCTATCCAAATGTATTCTAAGAGATACTAAAATTGCAGTTTAAGATAATATTTGATTATGTAGTGTCACAATATAACTGTTAGTGAAAATATTTACAAAATGTTACTGTTTTCATTATTCCCACTTGGTTATTTCCTAAAAATTTTGACAATGGGAAAAGGGGCCTATTATAGAAATCCCTACTAGTCATGTATCTCACATTCCTGTATTTTTTATCTACTTAATTATAGATTTATTGTATTTTGCAGGAAATATTTTTAAACTTGTCTCTTAAACCAAAACAAACATAAGTGTAACAGGCCATGCATTTAAGAGTTGGGCTTGATAATCCTTGTGGGTCCCTTCCAACTTAGAATATTCTTGATGCTGTGTGATTCTGGAACTACTGAGCTGTACAGCTCTTCTCATTGTGTCATCTATTGTCTCAATCTCTTGCTCTTTATTTAACATTCTCCTTAATAATAAGGTATATCTCATTTTTTTTTTTTTGAGTTAAGCAACTTTGTTGTAATCAGATGCAATACTGTGTTTTCAGAACCCGTGTGAAGCTAGAAATGTCAAATTTAATTTCATGTTACTCTTTTCATAACTCAATATTAACTAGTTGAAGTGCTGAGCTTCACAGACTAACAGTAAGAATGAGGCATTGGCCTTTTGCAAAATTATTCTTTTCTTTTCAACATCTTCATATTGATGGTTCATCTCTTTTGGTTTTTTACAATTAATCCAGAGAGGGCTTGGAACTTGCTGGCTCTTTCAGAACAGAGCTGGCTCTGAAGCTGCTTCAGTGCTTAAGGCTATCAGATGCACCACATTTTTATGGACTTCCTTCACTGGAGAGAACATTACAAGGAATGGTTCATGTTACTGCACTTCCAGGCTGGAGTACCTATTCTGCTGCAGTTGAACCTGTCACAATTTGTAAGAAATTTTTAACAGGTCTTCTTGAGGTAAGTAGCTTATGTTCTTACTTTGCTTTTGGTTTGAATGCTTGTAAAGAACTGTAAAGAACTAATGACACTATGCTTTTTACAATGTACTTCTAGTGAATGTCATCACTAGCAGTAGATGTGGGAAAGATGCTTTTTCCTGCTAAGTAAATAGGAATTATATGGAGACTAGATTGAGTGATGTGTGTCTGTAGTTGTGAAGATTGGTTGTGTTGCATGTGCTTTCATCACTGGTCTAAGAAGTAATACAAAGTGGCTGTAGTTTTAAGCACGATAAAAAATATATGTGATGTTTTTAATAACTGAAATCCTAAGAGGAAAAATCCAAGGTAACTTCCCACAGGCAAAATCCACGTATGAAAGGTGGTCTGGGAGAAGAGCAGCTTGTTAGATAGGCTGTTAACAGAGAAAGCAGAAAAGAGGTAATTCAAGGTGCTGCAGTTGTTGGAAAGACAAAATTTCATTCTTGTTTTCAGTGTTCTTACTTGTTTGCTAAGTCCTTGAATGTGGTAGACAACTAGCTTTTGCTCCTAAAATTGTATCTTTTGAAAACTCCAATTTTCTTAAAAGGAAAATCATAATTCTGACTTTAACACATACTCAATAATGTACATTTAGAAGTTTTTAGTTTCAAATACCTCTGATACATCTGATGAAAAGAAGATAGAGTGTTTTTGGGGTCTTAACTTGCCAAGATTTTTTGAGTAGAAAGAAATAAATGTTTTAGACCTGTTTGATTAGATGAGCTCTGTGACTTGAGGTCTAGACTAAAAATGGCACCAAGGTTATAGATGTTGTCATGCAGAGGAAAGATTATTACTGGAAAAAATAATAATAAATATTATGGCATGAAATCAACTTGTGATGCATAAACTCTTGTTCAGAAGAATTAGGCAGTTTTACATGGCCTAAATATGAAAGTAAATATAGGTTTCTTTTGGAGAAGAATGGAGAAAGTGGGTTTTAAAAAAAGTTTTGTAGACTGGGACACTGAAAGAAAGAGCAACAGCAAAAATGCAGAGGTTTAAATCACCATATTTTGTGGAGAAAAATAAATTTAAGAAGTGTATCTTGTAAGGTTATTATTTTTTAAAAGGTATTTTGGGTATGTTCTGTGGAAAGCAGTATGCCTTTTATTTTAAAATGCATGAGTAGATCTTTGGTCAGACAGTTTGTTTTATGTTATGATCCAGTGACCTTTATTTCTATTTATTAGTATTTGATAAAAAAAGCTGATAAATTTATTCAAATCACAATCAAATATATAAATTACCCTTTCCCTTATACACAGAATTTTGAAAAGAAATTTTATTTTTAATTCCAGACATAGCAAAAGAAACCCTGGGTACAATAAATGAACTTTCAGGTCCATGAAAAGAAACTTTCAGGTTTCTTTTCAACTTAGAGCTTACTATTAAGCTTGACTGTATTCTTCATTTGAATAAAAAAATAGAAGCCACAGACGTTCAGAAGTTTAAATGTATAGGAAACCATCACATGACCAAATGACTCAGAAATAAAGAAACTCTTAGAGTTCAGGTAGAAATCTATCATCTTTTCTTGAGTTTAAATTATTATTTAGTGTGTAAGTTTGTACTCTGTGTACTGTTTACAGTAAAGCTGTTATGAACTTGTACCCCCACTCTTAGGTCATCTCATCATTTTATGTTGAATGGGGGGGAAATGCTATGTCCTTCATGGGAAAAGGCGTTACGAAAAGCACGGTCCTTTGCTTGCTTCACTTATCTCATGAAATGATGGCTCAAGCCAAGGATACGGTGAGTGCATTACAGTTGTCCTTATCTTGTCATTGGTGAGGGCCATGCACAGAGAGATTTTAAGTGCTGATGTTCAATGATAATTTTCTGTCATGGTTTAGGAGTGGTACTCTCCAACTGAGTAGTCCTGCTAAAACCACACCACTGCTTACTCCTCTTTCCCGTCCAATTGGAAGCACAAAAGGCGAAAAAAAATCCCATTGATCTCATTTGGTCTATAATCTTAGATAAATACACAGGATAGAGTATAATATATAAAAAAGCTGAAGAATCGGTTCTAACCATACTGAAATTGTTTTGTAAATAATTCTGTGGATTTTGAAAAGCCTTCTTTCAGAATAATTTTCTTTTTATAAAAAAAGAAGAACTAGGGATTTTATATAGGATGAATAAATTTAAGGATATATAACATCATTATTTCTTCAGCCTCACAGACAACGGGCTTTCTAACATATTTTTAAACATTCATGTGAATAGGGTTTTCACAGTTGTGTATATATATGTGAAAGAATATGTACATACATGGAAAAAGGATCATTATGTACTAGCAAATTTCATATTACACTTTGTGTTCATGTACATCTTTGAGAGCTAGATTTCTGAAAGTTTAGTAAAAACAGCCTTTATCCTGAAGCAATTGAAGCATATTCAACAATTAAGTATTGTTATTTTAGAGAACTAAAATTCAATCTTAGCCACAAATGAAAACCTTTCATTATGACCAAGCACACTTATAACTATGAATTGCAGTATACCTGCTTCTTCAGATTCCAGGTGTCTCTTTCTTCAGTTCTTTACTCCTTTTTCAAGATATTAAGTTCTGGAAGAGTTTATTAAAACTGGGAGGGGACAGAGTTTCAAGTACACTACAGGGAGACAGCAGCTTCCAAAGACTTAGATCATAAATGCATGGATGAAGGAGTGGGCTTGAATTGATCTTTTTAGTGTCATTATTATAGAGTAATATGTAGAGTAGCATAATGATAAGTTTTATTTTCTTGTGTTTCTAAGTCATAATCTGTGTATATAACAGTGTTACTGTTTACTAATAATTTTTAGTTTCAAAGAAATTTTTAAACTCGGCTGTTGTTTACAATCGTGTAATTTAGTGTCAAATCCTTAGGGAAAGAGAAATACAAAATTCTCCTTCCTCTGTGCAATCAGTGTTATACAAAAGTGTTTTAGTTGTAGTTGTTAGCTCACACTCTTAGTACACTGGCATGGATTGAAAGATTTATAAAATAATTTTGTAATTTGTCTTCTGTTTTCTAATCAGGACTGGATATCTCTTTGGTCTTTGCCTTATGATAATAGTGAAGAACAAGTTCTGTCTCATCTAGGTCTGGCATGGCTGGTTCCTTTATGGGTAGATAGAGATCCTGAGGTTAGTTACTGTGATACTAACTTCATATCTTATTTTGACCCTTAAGCATTTGAAAATTTTTGATTCATTAATGTATTTAATATTAGAACTGCTGTTTTGAATTATTTAAAATGTTACTGACTATATCCTAAGTAGCAGTAGTAATACAGCAGGGAGAGTGTTTCCATATAAATATCATCTGAGAAATCCTCACATCTTCTGTCTTCTATGCTTTCATTAGTCACTCACTATCATGATTCATAGGCAGTTTTCCTTGTCATTGCTGTAACTTAGCAGCAAAGCAGAAACACTTACATGAACTTAAAATTCAGAGCAAATGTATTTAGTGCCAATCTGCCAAATTATGGGTTTGCTAAATGGACCTATTTTCAAGTGGTAAAATATGAAGAATGTTAAAGACTGTCTTGCTTATTTCTGAATGCTTAAAAGTATTTTTTTCACTTAGTTGTGATTATGAGTAGAGAGCAATAGAAATATAGAAAAAGAAGTTCTTACTTTTTAAATTATTCCCCTAAGCTCCAGATTCAGTTGATACAATTTAATAATTAAAAAAATAAAGTGTTACTAATTACTGTAAGAAATACTACTTTTTGTTCTGCTTATATGTACTAGGTCAGATTTACAGCGCTTGGAATAGGATCAGCTCTTACATCTCTTGAAACAGGATGTATTGCTTTAGCAGAAAGCTGCCAGAATATTTCAGGAGGCCTGTGGGGAACAGTGATAAACATCCTTCTGGATCAATCTGAATGTAGCATGGTACGCAGGGAGGTATGTTTCTTGTGTCCTTACGCTGTTGTAGATTGTCAAGTTCTTTTTCATTATGGAGAAAAAAAAATGTTGTATTTTTTATTCTATATATCTATTTTCTGATGCTGCACCACACGTGCTGCTTTGTAAGTTAAACACTACGTGTTTAACTTGTAAGTAAATATTTAGCTGCTTATTTAGGAATTGCACAAGAAGGAACAAATACAGATTACTTGTTTAAAAACAGAAATGATATAAACAATATACAAGTGAATACATAAAAACTCCTAAGGCTTACTCAGTTAGATAAATAGGTTGCTAAAGCATAACTAATTAGCCTGACTTTAGTGGCTCTTTGTAACGTTTATGAATGCTTTGGTACAAACTTATCATCTGATCTGCAGTAAATATCTGTTTGTTGCAGACGTGAAATAACCTAATTTGTCTAGCCACTAGGGTTTATTGGTGAGAACTGAAAGTCTGTATTATGGTAGAACAGCACATAGAATTATAGATTGATGTATTTAAACTCTGTACACTTTATTTGCAATTTTCTATGAGTTCTAATTGTAAGGTTTTCCTTCTGTTCCAATCAATAAGAAACAAAAACTCTTGACACTCAGTGACTTGTTTTTTTCCCAGCTCTATTGCTTAACTAGTTACATTTTCCAAAGTAATATTTGAATTTATATCTCTAAGTGCTTTTGAGAATGTGTGCTTCATTATTTTATCTCCAAATTATTGTCTCTTAATTACAGTCTCTTAAAGAGTCAAATTATTGACAAAAAATGGAAAAAATATAAAAAAATAATTTCAGTCCATGCACAGACGTGAAGTGTGTGTAATATAAATTAGAAGAAGAAACATGCCATGTATTTATAAAGGAAAACATTTGAAATGTGTCTCTATGCCTTACCATGTTCCCCCAACTGTCCCAGTTATTTTATAATAATTAAAAAACCCAAAACATGAGGACAGTAGAGGTCATTAACAGTTATCTAGGTTTTTCTGTTCAGGAATTTTTTTCCCCTAGTACTTCTTGTACTTGTAATGCTTATTCTATAGTATTGACTGTACTGGAACAGTGATGAAAAGTATTTTATAAACAAATAAATTTGTTTCCTTGTGATTTCTATTCCGTCTTTTCCTTGTCCTTTTTTCTTACCAGCCTGCTCTTGTGCCATGCTCTAAGGACATCTCTTGTAAGTGAAGTTTGAGGGCTTTCAAGTTATATCCTTCTAATTACTTTTTCCCAACATGAATATGAGAATTCTGTGTATTTCTGCATATATCTAAAGCAGTGGAATAATAAGGAGACTGTACTATTCCATCTTATGTGGTTTTTTGAACTGTGATAGCTACATGGCAATACTGATGCTTTAATTTCTTTCAGGCTGCTTTTATTCTGCAAAATCTACTTGTGATTCCAATTCCTACAGAAGACTTCAAAGATTGTATTTGGCAAGTGAGTGACTATTCCATTTGATGACAGAAGTCATAGTATCAGAGAGAGATGTCATTTGATATGAAAACTTGTGTCAGCATACCTATAAAATATAAACTTAAAAAATTATATGTCTAAGGTTACATTTTGGAAAGAGAAATAAATGAACAGGCAAACTTCTCTCAAATTTCCAGCAAGCTCAACAAAAGAATCAGATTTAGTTTGTATATATGCTGCCTTTCATGAATGTAGTATCTTTGGGTTCCTAGGAAACTTGCTTACTTACATAGTATATCATGAATGTTTTAGGATAGAAATTGATATTTATTTTACCCACAGTTGGAATGTGGGTAAAAGATGACTTGAAGAGGATGAAGAAGAGGAAGTTCTGAGAATGTGTTGTTTATTAAATGTATTGAAAGAAAGATGAAGCAGTTTGTAACTTAAGTCAATTTAAGTGCTTCTTAAAGACAACTACTTTCTCAAAGCAGGGTGAACTAGACTGGGTTGCTCAGGGCTGTTTCCAGTTGGATTTCCAGTTTCTCCAAGAATGGAGACTCCACAATCTCTCTGGGCAACTTATTCTAATGTTTGACTACCCTCAGGCAGAAAGTTTTTCCTTAGGTTTAAATAGAATTTCCTGTATTTTAGTTTTTGCGCAATGTCTTTTCTTCTGTCACTGGATACCAGTGAGAAGAGTCTCTCTTTACCTTCTCTCATCAGATATTTATCAAACTGATAAGATCCCCTGGAGACTTGTCCAGTTCTGCTCTTGAGTCAGTCATCTCATTTTACTCTCAGCAAGTCTGGTTCATTGCACATAAAGATGTTTGGATCTTAGCTTCCAATTTTAAAAATTTTTGTGACATTGATACCTGTTTTTAATGTCTATCACACTCCTTCCAGTGTGTGAGATCGTACTTATATGGGAACAGTGTATGTTAGTTTTTGAAGAAATTTGCAGATGCAACAATATCATTTTTAATCTGTTCCTTTCTGCAAAAGATCAAGTTAGTGCTGAAAGACATTCCAGCTGTTTTACTGGAATAAGTTTTCTGTGATTCAGCTGCACCCAAAATCAATTATGCTATTTCTTGCAGAGCTGAATTTTACAGAATGTCTTATCTTTTCTGTACATGTGATCATAAAGGAAGATGTGGAAACAATTTTACAAATCTGGCCCTTGTTTCAGTCTTACTACTTCTAGTTTATCAACAGAAATATTAAAGGTTTAAATTCGTAATAGCAGAGGATTTACAAAAGGGCAGCCATTGTAAATTGTCACTATAGACTCTATTAAAAGTTGCTTTTTAGTCTTTTTTAAAAAATTTCAGTGACTATGGTGAAGTGACAAAAATTGGATCCAGTTGCAGAATTCTGGATGAATTCCAGTGCAATTAAAAGAAGCTTCGAGTCAATGTGATTCTTATTAAGAAGTGCAATTTAATGGAAATTGCTCATCACCTAATAAGTGTTCATGCTGAAAGATATTATCAAACAACACTTTATGGTAACTGGTAAATTAAAGCTGTTCAAAATACAAACAACAATTAAAACTGTAAGATACCACCAGGATCAAGTTTTATATTTCAGAGTTACGTTTTTCCCTTGCACTAAATAAGATGATTTGTCTGTTTCCTTTGATGCCAGGAAGGAAAGGAGGGCTATCAAGTGGATCTTGGTGAATAGTAGAAATACTGGGCCATAGCCAAAGTAGAACGTTATAATTTTATCCCTTAGGCAAATAGGACTGGAAGAAGAAATGCAAATAGAGTTTGAAGGCCAGTATCTTCATCAGAATGCCTCTAGTGTTACTGTTGCCTAGTTGATCTGCTTTATAATATTTCATTTTGCTGTGTCACTTAAAAAATTTCCTGTGCCACTCTAGTCATGAGTAAAGTCAACCTATGTAAAGTATTCTAAGAGTGCAGCAGACTGTGCTGTATAAAGATAACTGAAGTCAGAGCACTCTGTGAATGTAATTGATGAGTAACTCTCTCAAGGTTCCCATTGTACAATAAAGTATCTGGCATGGCTTTTGAAACTGGCAAAGACAATCCTGGGTAGTAAAATTTGGACTAAATTTATCAGTAGTTCCTAAGTTTGCACTTTTCATAGTCGATACGGTCTAAGTCTATTGCTGACAGTGTATGAGTAGAGTTTTTATACTTCATCATAAGTAGTTTACTTGAAATCCTACATTCTGCGTCAAACTGTTAGTCATATCTGATTCTCCACTATTTGGTGTAAAAGGAAAATAGTGAAAATAGTTTCTGTATTACAGAAACCCCAAAAAAATGAGTGACCATCTAAAATTTTGGTCCTAACTTATCTTGTAGTGCAAAATAGTTTCACTGCTTCTACTTGATCTAGTTTTGGGGTTTGTTTTGTTTTATTGGGAAATAAACTTGTATTCAATGTAAATGAAGGGGTTGGGGGAGAGCCTCTTGGGGAAAATAGCATTTTCAAATTACTTATTTTCAGTTGGTCCAACTCTGATCTCTCCTGACTGCCAAAGTTTGTAATTAACACTGAAAACTTTTCTTTCCACAATTTAAAGTAGTTTATTTTTGAACTACTGCAAGGTGCCCTCTAAAGCTGCCTTTCTGAATGTAATTGGTTTGAATTTTTCTGAGTTCTGCCTTCTTTACACTTCTACTTTTTATGGTCAGTCTAAACCATATTCCATGTAGCTTAATAAAACTTCTTGATTTTTTGTGTTAACATGGAAAACACTGAAGAAACATTTAACAAATTAAGTCAACTTAAACTGTTTATTTGAAATATGACTAGAATCCATTATCTTAAGGTATAAATCCATTGCTCTAGGAAGTTTTCCCTGATGTTAGTATTTAAAAAGAAATAACTGAAAACCATGCTTCAAAGAGAATTTTTTTTGGTTTATGTCTTGTTTTCTAAATAAATCTCTTCTCATAGAAGATTGACATAGCTAGGTATAGTATAGTGACAGTATACTTTAGAGCAGGATGACTTTTTCAGGATATTTACTCTTATCTAAGTGTTCTTTTTTTCTAAGGAAAGCTTTTTCATTACTTGATATCTGTAAATAGAATTAAATGAGACATTAAAATTGTAAAATCTACTGATACATTTACTGTCTTGAAGCCCTCATTTATGGCTTTTCATGAGTTTCTACTTAACTGTTAGCTCACTTCTCAGGAGATAAATAGCTGATTTTGCTAAGTGATGACAGCTTTTGTAAAATATTATGATTTAGCTCAACGTTAAAACCTGCATTTCGTTTTTGAAATTTATTAGTTACAGCCTGTAAACCAGTGTACACACACATACACAGCATTAGCCTTAATTAGGGTGGGGTTTTTTGACAGTTTATTTTATGTAAAACATTTCTTTAAAGTAATGATGTTTGTGGATTTCATGTCTTCAGGGTCCTTGTGTACATGATGAAGAATCTGGCCTGTCTCAGATGGGAAAACCTGCACTGAAAGCCCTTTTGTATCACTGCCAGTTCTATGAACATGTGAATCAGATGGTGAAACACTGTTACCTGGGATGTCACATGTTTGATTTGAATTCTTACAAGGAAGACAACCTCAACATGGAAAAAGGTGGTATAACTGGTAAGTGATGTTGATGTAATCTTGTAGTATTTTAAACCTACTTAAATAACTTCTAATTTTGAGTAACTTACATCCAGTAATTCTTAATAAAATGGGAACTAGTAATATAGAAACCCTGCACTTAAATATGTTGTGAAGTCAAAATATTGCTGTGAGGATTTAAGTAGATAAGTCACTAGTTTAACATAGCTCAGAAAAAGTTCTGAGCTGTTATTTACATCTTCAAAAAGTTGAAAATGGAAAAGACGTAATTGGTTCTGCAGTACATTTTCTTGCAAAATACTTTTAATGATTTCCACTTCATGACATCCAGTCAACTTTCATACAAGGAAAATTTGGGAAAAAGAAATATGTGAACTATTTTTAAACTCCTATTTCTTGATATGTTCAACTTCAAGGTTGCATGAGTAAGAATGGGCTCTAATAATCTGAATTAAGCTGCATTCTAAAACATTCTGATATAATTTAATTCATAGACTGATGAAATGTAATACTCAGATTGGACTTATTTGTTTATTTTTAACCTGCATACCCTTGGGATATCTCAGATCTAACTTTAATCACTAATCACTTACTGAACAATATTTCTAAGGCTTGCTATGATGCATTGGGGTAACACACATTCTTGTCCAAATTATAAGATGATCATAAGTTTAGAAAGCTAGGGGATTTTTCAGAGCTCAATTAGTAAAAGCTTTCAAGGGACAGAAAATTAATAAGTTCTTTTTCTTTTCTCTCTTTTCTTTCCTATTTGTGGATCTGAGTTTCCATATTTCCATCTTTTAAGGCTGCAGATTTAAATAGTTCTTTTTAAGTTATCATGGGTGGAGTAAGAACTTCAGATAAAGTTGTTTGAGGAGCCCTCCCACTAAGTCATGAGGTGGAGGAGGGACCCCCTTGCTCTCTAAACTCCTTCTCAGAGAGCAGCCTATGCGTAGCTGGATCCAATCCTAGACCCAGACCTTGTCAGTGGTTTAAACCTAAGGAATAATAGAGATGTGGTTGAACCTTTGTCTAACTTTATCCTGCAGGATTAAGGATGGCAAACCAGATATATTTATATAAGAATGAATGATTTATTATGAGAAATGATTAGACAAAAAGATCATAATCAGACTTACTACACAGTATAGAAGCTAAAACTGCTAGTGTAGGATAGTGTACTAGATCAAAGAAGTTTTATTAAAGCAGCTGTATTAAAGGTAGTAAAAAAGAAGCAATTATTAAGCAGAGATTGATGTTACTCACCCATACCAATGACCTTGAGCAAATCTCTTTCACTCAGCCTGGAGGAATAACCTCGAGGGGAATCCCCACCCAAGGGAGGAATCTCCACACACACTCCAAGGGATATTTTAGAAGGACCTGCTATTTCAAAGTGGGACTGGACTTTCAGAGTTTAAAGTGATTGACTGTCAGTCATATGTCTCAGGCCAGCTGTGCCTTAGGATTTTAAGATAAGATGTGGCAAATATGATAAAGTATCCTTCAACTCACTATAAGGATGTTTAATTTCTGGGGTTGATGAGTCAGGCTGGTTTAGCATAACTCAATGCCAGAAAGCAGCATGACACCCCCTCTCAGTTCACCACTTACAGTTTTGCAAAATAAAGTATTGTTTGAGTTGTTTTGCACACTCCAGGCAGAGCATCCTGCTAGAGTCTGCATTTGTTGAACCTGTTCCAGAGGCATGAACAGAAGAGGAATGTTATTTTCCCAGCTAAGTTATGACTTTATGACAGACCCAAGGAAAAGAAGCATTCATAGTTAACTCACTGAGAGAAATACCTCAGCAGTATACAAAATTCCAGCCACAAAAATCCTCAATTTCTTCAGTGTCTGCTTTTTTTTTATAGATAAGTGTAATTTTTCAATCCAACACATTTTACTGCTCCCATGGTCCTCTTATTTGTGCCTTTTGGTAGTTCTGTTAGCTGATGCAATATCATATCTAAGAGTAACTCAAAATGTAGAATGGTACAACTTTTCAGTGAGCAATTGAGATACATTTTATCAGGTCATTACAAAGCAAAGCCAGAAAATACAGTATTACAGGAATAAGAAACAAATTTTTTCTTTCTTTAAAAAGGGAAGAACAGGACCTAAACCCTGTTGGGTTTTTCCCTATGTAGTTTCCTCACATTTTTCAGGAATATAAAAAACTCATGTGCAAAGTTATGTTAAAAATAAAATAGTTCTGTTTAGTAATTAGCGGAGATACGTATAGGACATCTACTTTTGTAGGATTTGCACTCGCGATCTGTGTAGTCTAGCTTTATTCTTTGTTATTTTCTTTTCTAAATATATGAAAGCTTCAAAACTATTATTGGCAGATTTGTGCTATAAAATTTTTGGCATTTTTTATTCTGAAGCAGATTTACAAAGTAATTCTGCCTTCATTACATTTATGAATATGGGTTCTCTTGAAAACTACTTCTCTTAAAATGTGTATTTGAAGTTCTTTGAAGACAAGGACATCTGTTCATTATGTGTGTTCTTTGAGACCCCACTATCTTTAATACTTTTGTACTTTCACGTTTTAACTAAAACTAAATCTGAACTATTTGAAATGACTGAAGGTTATGCGACTGCAGTTTGAGCAAAGTGTAGCCTTTTCTAGACTACATTATGTTGCACTGAAAATTTTTTATTTCTGTTTATTCAGGGAATTTGATGGATAAGATTTCATAGGTACAGTGTGTGAAAACTTGTGTTCCGACATCTTCAGAAGGATAGCTGTGGTTGGCTACTTTTTCCCTGAAACAGTCCTTTAAAAAGCTTGTTATGCTCTCTGCTGATCTTACAGTAATTTTGATTCTTATTTTTGTTTCCCTACAGATTTTGATGATTCTCTTAATCTTTGGAAGGCTCCACCTAGTCAGAGCAAATCTTCACATTCTCACTCAACATCTGAAACTATGGTAACTTGCAGAGTAATCTATTAATTTTAAATATAAAGTTGTTTGTGAACTGCTTTCAAGAAAATTAGCCCTTCTAAAATTATTTTTAAAACTCCAGCAAAACACAAAACCTGAAATCAGTCAGAAATTAGCTGTAAAACTAAGTTGAAATTCACTCCAGTGTAGCTTTAATATGCTGAAAAAACCCTTTCGTGATTATTAACCTGAGCAAACATAAAAGAGATAGCTTGCCTTGACTAGCTAAATGCATAAGGCAGTACTGAGTTCTGTAGCTTCCCACAGCAAGACATATTCTCTAGAGATTACTCTGTAATTGGATTTATTGACAAAGTGTGGTCGTCTCCATTTCTGGTTGTCACTTCTGTTGCTTTTATCCAAATTGTTCTTTCAGAGTGAACCTGTATTTACACAACACAGCTACAGAACTGGATCAATCAAAGCCACATAAACACATTGGATATTCTGTGCCATAACAAAACTCTGGATTCTGAAAATGCTTTTGTAGAATTTAAAAGTGGCACAAGTGTTTGCAGGACCCAAAACAAACATTCAAAACAGAAAGCAGGTGGCTGCTTGAAAATTTTGTTTTTGGCTAAGTTGACTACTGCAGTGAAAAGCTGTACACATGTGCCATCTTTCAAAATGGCAAATGCAAAGGAGGAGAAATTGAAATACATTCTTTCAGTTCCGGACTTACAATATCAGTTCAGGCTGTGGAGGAAGCTTTTATAACATTCATTAGTTACCTGATAAAAATTATGTATTTTTCGAAGACTGCAGTATAGCTCCAGGAAAACTCTGACGTTACAATGAAATCTATTTTTTTGGTTACATGTTCAAAATTTTTCATTTAAGAGTGACCATCTAATCTATTACGGCAGCCAGAATATCATTGCTCAGAAATTTCTTTTTTCTTAAATAGATGCGTGTACTGATATGATGAAGGCTGATAAATTACAAGATCCCATTTTTTTATTAATTAAAATTACTGTTGCCAATTTTGCTGTGGAACATGGTAAAAATAAAAACAGAAAAACCAGTATTTAAATTTGGTCTCAAAGTATTACAGAAGTATAATTTCATTACTCTTTTGATTCTCTGTTATAAATGTATTGCTGTCTAGTACTGATAATGTTATCTGACATGTTTTTAATAATTGAGGAAAAATTATAGTCTTATTTGTAAGATAAAATGTCTAATTTTCAGAAATTTTATTAATTAATTTGATGTTCATTAATCTAAAATGACAATCCCCTTCAACCCCTTAGGGTTATTCTAAACACAAATACTCAAATTTGAAGATTAAAACCAAAATAAATGGAAGTGCATGTCAATCAGGAAGTATATGCAATCATATTTGCTGCTTAAAAAACATTTACATAGGAAGCTCAGATTTTTTAAAAGCAGTTTTACCCAGATCTCTTTTTACTGAATAAATTGAGTGCCACTTACTCAGAGGAATGACAGTTGAACAAATTTCATCTTGTTTTGTTCATGTTACTTGAAGGCAAAATTATATTTCAGCAATTCTTATCAGGGCTGGGTGTCTAATCTACTTAAAATTGTGCTTGAGTTTTTATGAATAATTGGAGAGTTCATTACATTAAATTTCTTCAGCTTCAGTAGTTTAAAAAAAGAGAAAAAAGGAAAAAAATAATTTGGAATCGACTAGATCAAGTTAATGTATTATATTTATACATGTACAGTAGCATCATAGTTTAACATAAAGGCAGCTCTACTATTCCATTCAACAGATAGACAACTAATTATTAGAAGTGGAAAGCACAATGTAGTACTAAGATACACTAATTTATATCAGTCTTCCATATTGTAGCCTTGATACTTGCTAAGATTATGCTCTTACAGCTAACCATGAGAGTTTTATACAAGTTTTGTTTTGTTTCGTTTTCCTTCTTTCCCTGACACATACTCACACTAAGACTTTGATTGTCATTTCGGGAAATTAGTTTAATTTCCATTTATCCTTCATGGACATTTTTAGCAGCTGTAAACTTTTTTTTTAAGTAACTAAATATCTTACCTTTAAAAAAATGCCAATGCTGACATGACAGATCGAAAATTTCCAAGCTGTAAGAGGTAGAGGTCTGACATTCCAATGCCGCTATTATTAGGAGAAGAAAGATGGAAGAACATAACTTTATTGGAGTTTGATTGCAAACTGTATTTCAGAGCATAGTTACCTGAAGTGTCTATCTAGTGAAGTTAGGAAGTACTTCTGAAAATTTAAACTTGTCCTGAAATCGGGCATTTGTAATTTATTCCTATATAACTTCAAATTTTTGGGTCACAGTTCGACCCAATTTCTGTTGTGATGTATGAATAAACAAATGTATTTATGAAGTCATTACAAAAAGTTTGTAGGATTTTATTGCTAAATGTTGGATGTTGATGGTGCCAGGAAGATAATGTTATTCCAAGCCCACGAGATGGCATGCTTTCTCCATCACAGATAGAAAGGGATCTGCAGGTCTCACTGAAACGAGAAATGTGTTTTAGGTATGTGGCACAGATTTGATGAAAACACCCACAAATACCTGAGAATGAGCAATCAAACCAAGTAGGATTGTTTCCATTGAAAACTCTGTTCTAATATTTTAATAACATTAAAAAAGAAAAAAAAAAGTTGATCTAGGTATCTCCATATCTATTCCTAACATGCTATTAGTTTTCTCTGCTTTCAGATTTCATGTAACCAGTACTTTATTTGAGCTGTCTGCTAGCATGAGCTGCTTTCGCTTAGGGTCATATGACCTTAACTGAAAGTTGCAACTAAATTACTTCTCAGCTTCATCTTTTTTTCTCTGTCTCCAATTATTTTCCCCAAATTTACAGAAAGAAAAATTGAGAAAATTAAAAAGTCAGAAATTTTGCCAAGACCATAAGTAAAGTTTTGCTCATTTTATACAGTAAATAATAGTCGTGTGGGGATGAAATCAGTGGTTCAATGTAATAGAAAAAGCAGAACTGGATTGTCTGTTCTGTGTTAATTTGTGTGCACTGTATTTTTTGTCTTTAAGATCCCAATGGATTACAGATTTTTGTCAAATTTGTCTTTATTTTTCTGTGAACTGGAATGTGGATACTTCAAAAAGGCCAATTCTGAGATGATTAATAATCTTGGTCTTTCATAGAATAAATAGTTTAAATGTTAACTCAGGTTATCATTAGAGAAGACAAATCCTTACCCTTGTTCTAACCAACATGTTTGGTTTGTGTTTAGTACATATGATAAGAGATCACCAATCTGCACTGGGGATACCAACTTGCTTTACACTGCTTAAATATGCTAGGGCTCTTGTGTGTCCAGGACATCTTAGCAAAATGAGCAGTTATTTAAAAACTTGAGCTAAAAATGATGTGGGCTAAAGATCTACAGACAGTTCCCAGACAGCTTTAAGTCATGGCCATTCTTTCCTATGAAATCTTCTTGCTATTTTTTATAAAAATGTGTGCTTTATTATCTGGAACCGTGGTTACCAGAGTGCTATACAGTTAAGTGATTTAAACCTTTGAAAAGGGAACTGAATAGAATTAATCGCTGCAAGCCTATTAAAGCAATGCCAGAGGGATTTTTGTATTAGAGGTTAAGAAAAGACCTTTTATTCCTATCTAGTAGATAAATGGCAAAACTCTCACATTTCTCCTGTGTTTCCACTCTGACAATTTTTGTATTCTTTTGAATTAGTTCTAATCTGCAGTTGTCATCTCCCTCTCCACACACACAGAACCTTTTCTCCTATTATACCACCTTCTAAAGTTTCACTGTTAAGCAACACAATGCTTCATTGCTCCCAGGAACAATATGGTGGCAGTAGTCAATATCCTTTTCTATATACTGTGTCCCAGACTTCCAGTTCATCCTTATCAAAGGTGATACATAAAAGTGGTAGTATCTTTTTTTTTCTTCCTGGAAGACGGAACAGTGTGGAAACAACTTCATTGTGTTAGTATGTTTTCTGTTATGATAGCAGAAAATTTGTGGGTTTAACCTATTTCCCACTGTGACGCAATTATCGATAAATATTCCATCAGTGCAGGAAGATATTTTTCTAAGGAGATAAAGATTTTTGCTGATTTTTTTAAATTTATTTTTTTAGCATAACTGAGAACTTGTTTTTATTTTCTTGCCCGAAGTGTTTAGAGAGTTGTAGAAGATAGAGAAAGAGAAAGAACAGTTGTATGGGGTAGATGATACTATATATACCAATATGTGAAAGGTTGTATAATTCATAATAATATCTGTAAGATGACTCTCAGTATAGTTAAAGTCCTTTCAGGGTTTTACTTGTTTCGGAAGAACCGTATGGACTGTTAGAAGTTACATTTTAGGTTTGTACTATTTAAGAAAAAGAGTTACAGTTTTTTTCACCTATTAGAATGCTTGGAATTGAAGTATAGTGCTGAATAAATGCAGAATTTGCCGTGTGTCAAGATAGATTGGTTTGATATAAATAATGGATTTTAATAATTATTTACATTAGCAAGCATAAAACTTTAAATAACTTATTTTAATTGGCAAATATGCTTTTTATTTGTGAAATCAAAATAGAATTTGAATTTCAATCACTCAGTACAGTTTAGTATTGCATTTTGCTAATAAGAAAATTATTTAGCCAAGCATTGTACTAGAGTTTATGTGATCCAAGCTCTATGTGAATTCTGGGTCTTGGACACACCCCCAAATCTTATAGTAACTTGTTTTATGTGTTACAATAACCCTCTTTCTTGAGGAACAACTGAGCACGCTTGAGAAGAAAGACTTAAGATTGTAGGATGAACAATAGTGGGACACCAGAGGAAAATAGGGGAGAAAGAGAAGTTACAACATGGAGGTTGCAAGGATACAATAGCTAGGAACGGAGTGATCTGTGATTTCCTTCCCTGCACCCTTGTCTGTTAAGTCACTTTTAACATTTCCTTGGGTAAAAATATATTCCAACTGTTATTATAATAAAACTTTAAAAAAACCCCTAAACCTTTGAAATATTTCAGTCTTCCATAGGAAGCTCACTGTGAAGAAAATTCTAATAACACCCTTCTTCAAGTTGTAGCTCTGTTGGGATTTCACTGGATTCCCCAACATTCTGTATTCTTTGCTCTGTATAGTGACACTCTTGAAGAAGATTGTCTGATGTGAATTGTCCATCTAGAAAAAGAAAACCAGAACTGAAAGAGTGACTTGACATGATAGATCCTTGTCCTATGCTCTGAAACAGGTTACAGGTCTTGTGTCACAAAAGCACATAATTTAGCTGGACACTCGGGGTCTTCTGATCTCAGGCTTGTGGTTTTAAACACAGTAGCAAGAGCATTAAGAACTTTTGAAAACACACAAAATTCATAATGTAAATAGTGCAAAATTGGTAGGAGGAGCATGGTATTATGTCAGTAATATACTGTCATTTAAGCATCTCATACCTTCACTATGAAATGAATACATGTAAGGATCACAGGATTAAGGTTAAGAGAAGTACCCAGTCAGAAAGATTCGGGGATGTCAGCTTTGACTGATGACAAATGCACTTGTGATATTTTTATCTGAGTGTGTTCTGGTACAAAGGGACAAGTGGTCATGTTCTCAGTAGAGCAAATAGTCCATGAAAAGTTTGAGTTTAAATGCTTCAGTAATGTCTTTCTATCTTTATCCAAATGTAGGTTGAGTCAATTATATGGATGAAAAAGAAGGATGAATCTAAGGAATTTCCAGTAATGTGGGCATTGATCAGTTTTTACCTGAAATGTTTCAGGCTGTTCATATTGCCCATCTTTTAATAGTTTCAGTTATTGGATGTTTATCATATATATAGGCACGCATAGTGGACAAAATTTAATCGAATTGATTTTGAACAGTAATATTTTCATCGTATTTGGTTTTGTTGATTATGATGGGTTGTTCCCCCTTCCCAAGCAGAATGTAAATAGAAGACTAGTCTGTAAAAGCTGGAATCAACTAGTTTCCTTTTTATGGCTTTCTAGATTCTGTCTGCATCGCCATCACTGGGGAGTGTTACTGAGCTTCAGGCAACTGTTCCAAGTTCAGCCAGTTTTATTCCTGAAACTGTAGTTGATCGGCTTACGGCACAAGGCAAGTCAAACTTGAGTTGTGTACCTAATGCTAAATACAGTGCATTCACCTGCCCGTATTTCAGTATTTGTTCATGCTGTACATTGTACAGCTTGCATATTGCTGGAGCAGTTGATGCTTCTAGTGGTTGTTTTAGAAGACAAACTTTAAGCATTTTCTTTAATATTAAATTTGACAGAAGCAAGTGAAAATGGTACTGCTTGAAATGTAACTCAAGACTTAGGTTCTCTTCCTGGCATCTAGTCACGCTTTCAACACATCAGTTGTGGTAGAGCTGTCATATGCATACATGCCCACAGGAGTGTGCATGCACATACATACACGAAGATATATATATAATTCTCTTCATATGCAGATAGGAAAAACTAATATAATATTAAAAATATATTTATAATCATGTACGTAGAGAAGTATTTTTCTTTTAAAGAAAGGACTGGGAATTTGTGTCTTTCCAAATTGGCTACTTATCTTTATTAAATGCCTGGTAGAAGGAGCATTTTATTTCAGAACTATTTCCTGTATCTGATTTCTTCTTCTTCTTTTTTTTTGCATTCATTCCTGATTTAAATATAGAGAGGACTTGGACGTTTTATGAAAAATAGAAATACATTTGTTTTGTATAACTGCTGTAGTTTAATCTTTTGGTTGTTTTGGTTCCTCTTTTTTTTTCTATTCAACACACTCTAGGTCAAAGTGATACAACCATAACAGATTCTCCAAGTCAACATAATTCTCCTGCTGCTTTGTCTAAACAGCGTGCTGTAGTCACACCTGCCCTTTTGTCAGCTGTTTGCAGCCTTCTGCACAATCTGCTGGTTGTCATGCCAGAAGATACTGGAATTGCTCTTCAACAAACACATTTGCTAACAACTCTCAGCAGGTATGAGATCAATAACTGTTGAACCACAAACAAGGAGTAGCGATAGAGGTTTAAAAAATCTTCAAATGAGGTCTACCCATGTTTCTTACTAAAACTGTTAAACATATTGATCACTTCTTGCTCCTGAAGTGTTCAAAATGGCCTTTTTTTTTTTTTAACCAAATCAACTGAAGAAAAGAATCAGAATGATTGCTTTTTTTTTCACAGAATAGGTAGTCATATTAGTGATTCTATTTGTGATCTATGTCTTATACTGGACTAGTGTGTTCCTCTCATGATGTTTTAGGTTTTTGTGAAGTATTTGGAATTACAGATCATTTCAGCTCATTTTGTGATTTTCTTCTTTGAATTGTATGAAATATTTTGAAGATGAGCCAAGGATTCTCACGCTAAAAGAGAAGAAATGAGACTTACCAAATTTGGATGATAGATCCTAGTGTTTTAATTCTTTTTAAAAGCAGGAACCACTTCAAAGAAGTCTTCAGATTGTATTCCATGTTTCCACTTCCATTGTAGCAAATTCTTCTGTCTTTAAAACATGTTTGGGAGTCCTGAAGTGCAGCATGAAAAATTAGTTCATTTTTTGGTAAAAGTTTTCAAGAGCATTGGTAGTTGCTCTTCATGGTACAATTAATGGAAAAATGAAACACAGACAAACAAACAAAAAAACCCCAACAACCCTTGTATGAATGCAGCTTATATTATCATAGAGGTGTTTATTCTTCTAGAGGAAAGAAAATAAGAAATCAAATAGGAAAAATTGATTTTTGCCAGTGCAGTAACAGCTATTGGAATTTATATTAGTCTAGCTATTTTGAAACAACTTACTGCTACTATAGTTGCCATTGCACTAGACTTTCTTAAAATACTGGGGTTTACCAGTAAATGCGTCTTACTTTCTTTTTACTCTGTTTATTTATATTGTTCTCTTCTCTGCAATGTTAATAGAACGTTTAATTATTTAACTACATTTCTAACCAATTTATTTTTAGTCTTGTAAGTGCTAATCTGGTTGAAAGATTTATCTTGGAACTGAAAGCTCCGTTGGGTCATCGGTGTCATACAGAAGATGTAAAAGCTCAGGTTAGAGAAGCATTTGTTACTTTCTAATTTTTTGAAGTTATGAATTTAATTATGTTAGCATAATTTATATTCATTAACATAGTCCAAACACACTACTATAGGCTACATTCATGTGAATCTTTGTGCTTTTGACAAAGCTTAAGTGAAAATAAATTATTTTATTCAACATAGAAGAGTTAATTTCTGTGTTAGAACTGTAATTAGAATGACCAAACTGAAAATTGTCTTTAAAAAGTAAAAGTAAAGTTTAACCATTGAAGAAATTTTATAATAGAATTTCTTTGTGTGTTACTGAAATATGAGTCAGATGTAGTTACTGACACGTTGGATATTTATTGTCTGTAACAAACCTGGCTGCTTTGCCTTGTCTGTGATCCTGCAGACACTTATGTAGTTCTCAACTAATTTTGATGTATGCAAACCATATAGGGTTACTGCTGATAGAACTACCTTTTTATCAAATTTAACTCTGTATATACAATATGTAGAACATACTGTTTCATGATATAGCACCATTTCAAAGCTTCTGCTGCTCTGCATTCAAATTTACTTTGAAGAAAATTACTCCTCTAATTAAAGAAATGTGTTTCTGCAGAAAACTTATAAGAATAAATAAATATGTTAGCTTCTGTTTCTAGGAGGACACACGTATTCCTCAGTATTAATGACCATTTTAATGTTTTTCTTTGTGAGCTTCCAATGAGTATGCTGCTGTACATGTAGCAAGAGTCATGACCTTCTCACAAGGAGCTTTTGCTTTGTTACTAGAAAATTGATTGCACACATGTGTTTCCAGACTAAGGTTTCTGTTTCATCTTCTACAGTAAAAATTAAGAGAAACATTTTTCATTTTTGTCCTATTATTTATTTTAAGTGTTGTATATTAATTCAAAATGTTATGAATCAGTTGACATAATGTGAGTAAATTTAAAATAATGTGGAAGGTGTAAATATATGGCTTTATTTAATATCATTCTACAAATATTTAACAGGTCTTGTTACTACTTCAGTACTTGTCATCTGTGTCCAGGCTTCTAAAATCATGTTTATTGGTGGACTCTCATCTTGTAAGCCAGGATGAACTGTTGAAACCTCTCTTGGGGAATACCTTCAAGATTCTCACCATACGCCCCAAAGATGGGCTAGGTAATGAAGTACTTTGTTTCCTTTATAACCGGACAGAGGCAGGTCTTCATTTACATACCACCTTCACATAAATGGACAGTGGTGGTCAGGCTTGGCTTTCCAGGTTTGTGCACATTTGTAAACAGTTTGATTTTTTCCTGTGTTACCTTTGCAGATACCGAGTTAACATCTATACTTCATGAAACATGGGTAGACTTCTTCAGCTTTCTAGCTGCATTACTGTGGAAAAGTGGCCAGATATCTTTTCCGTCTGTGACAGCAGCCCTTGCAAATCACTGTACAGCAATAATGGGTAATGCCTATTCCTGGATGGTTTTTTTCCTAGCAACTAATAAACAAATAGAAAAGGGAGTCATTCCTGTTTAGATGCTATTAAGTAATTACTAATGAGATATCCACAATGAAAACCAAATGTGCCCAGAGCTTGACTGACTTGTTTTCTCTTCTTCACAGGTATGGATTAGGTATTTTAGTTGTAAACCTTAACCAAATGTAGCATTTGTGAAATGATCCATTAGCACTTCAATTTTTTCCCTTCTTTTTTTTAAAATATCTTGCATGAAAGGAAAGCAAAGTTTTGAGGGGAAATAAGAGACATAAGAATTCAAGATTATTATACAGGGGTGTCGCTATAGGACATGAGAAAAGACACTCTGACACCTGCTAGGTTGAGCAGAAAGAGAAGAAGAAGAAACTTTATTTTGAAATTCTTATATTTATAGATTTCTCAATTCCACAAGGGATTCGAGGAACATGCTCCTCTCTCATTCAGTGGACAAAAGAAATGTCCGTCAAACTTTCCCTTAGCACAATGGAATGAAAAACAGAAAGAACAGTTAAGTAAACATTGTCTAATATTTACATGAAATCCATGAGAAAATTATCTAACTCCAAGTTACAACAGAAGGCTAGCAAAAAACAGGACAACACAGAGGTTTATTTATATTTTAATTATTCTTACATTAGTTACTTGCATGGCTAGGCAATATTCTGTGAAGTGCTTCAATACTGAAGTATGAACATAGTCCAGACAAGCTTGTGCTTGTTAAGAGATGTAGTGAATCCAAATCCAATTGCAGATAAAGCAGCTAATGGATACTGTTTGTTTTATAATGTAAGCTGTTGATAAAGTGAAGAGAGTTCAAAAACTTACTGGACAAATGAGTGATTTGAGTGAAATGGAGATTGCTTTCTTGTTTTATAGTCAAATGGATGCAGAGCAATTAATTCATTCAACCCTTATAAAACTCAAACTTCTCTTTCTTAGATTTTTTTTAAAGACTTATTAGATGCATAGAATTTGTAGAATTCCTTGGGCAGTGCACAGTATAACTGCTTCTGGGTTCACATGCTTTCTTTGATAGGTCTTTCTGTGTTCTGAAGTATACTTGAGCTTTATTCATAATGAGACGTAAAAATTTTCTTTTTTTTTTGTTTAACCTTCTAGATACCATTTCTGATTGTATTCATCTGTCTGCCACATATCCTGCTTTATATGTGGCTAGTTTACAGTTCCTCTCTGTCCTTTTGAACGAGGAAGGAAGAAAACAGCTTCAGGATAAACAAAGTGTATGTCAGAATCCAACTATTAGCTTTCTTCTGGATCACACTGAAGGATGCCAGGCACCAGTAACTCAACTTACTGCATTAATTATTCAGGTATTTAAAATCTGACGATGTGATTGCAGAATATATTTTTGCATTTTTTTGACTCTTTTACCTCCTTTATATTTAATCCTTCCCTTATTTACGAATTGGTAAAATGTTTTCCATCACTTAGTAGTAAGCAAAATTATATGTGAAATTCGTGTCTTAATTTGTTTTTCCTCACAGCTTAGTTCTTTTATCTATACACTTATTGTCCTTCTTTAAATTATGTGCAGTTTGTCACTGTAACAATCATAGTTATCTATGATTAGAAGTGTAGTGTTTTTTCTGAATGATGCACATTTTATATAATGGAACTTATGACTTCTATTGTTCTGAAGTCATTGTCTTATAACTGTTTTAAGTATCTTAGTACTATTTTGCTATGTAAAACACTTTTTTTTTTTACATATATTGGTCATATATTGGATGGTGTGACCAAAAGAATGCTCTCTTAGCATTCATCTCCTCTCTTCCTATGGATGCTGAATTCTTATAGAATAACCTTACTCCTACCAAGACTTGTCCTGGTATCTGTCACAAACACTGTTGTTCCTTTGCTGCTCTGTTGCAGCACTGTGGCTCTATTGTATCTGTTGGGGCGTGGTATTCTGTGTACTGAGAACCTGCTGTCTTTCAGGGAGGAAAAACTTGCCAAGAGGGTCTTTCTTGGTCACTCTACAGGCCACTGAAACCAGAATTCTCTCTGTTTTTGGCAACTAATTTCAGATAATTTCAGTGCATAGCATTTTCCTGTGAGGACACAATTCTCAGGGACTCAAGCAAAACAGGGGCACTTTGTTCAAATCCCATACTTTACTAAATATCCTGCTAGGTTTTTATATTTAATGCTTGCATATGTGCCTGAAACAAAACTCCTTGGCTCTGGCACAAAAAGTGTGGTTGCATGAGAGTATGTCTGATATAGACGTGTTGTAGCATTCCTCTATTTTCATACAAATGTACATAACTGCCTTTTTTCATACAAGTGTACATATCTGCCAGCAAAAGGGGATGATTCTTATGGTGACAGCAGAAAAAGTTGATGCAATGAAGAATGAACTATAGCCAGGTCAGTGAAAGGACATCAGACATAGTTTGAGTACTGGAAGAGATATCAGCTTTTAATGTGCTTTTTAACTGTTCAGAGATGTAGATAGGCATTGCATTTTGTTTAGAAAAGAGTTCGAAAGATAACCTATGCTCTCTGGGTCCTTACATAGCTGCTATGATCTCCCAAAAAGGATAACAGAATTAGGAAAGAAACAGCTTCAGTTTTTTAGATAAGAGTACATGTGTTTATTTACACCCTCTCATGGTGGTCATTGAGAGGACAGTGGAATGAGGAGCCCATGGGATGTAAACTAAGCTATCAAAACAACAAATGCCTAAACAAAACCACCATAAAAAATGGAAAAACAACCCAAAAAATTTGAATATGGACTTTCTTCAGGACAACCACTCCTAAAGAGAAGTAGACAAGCAAATAATTGGCTAACATAGAAACGGATGGGAGATTTTCCAAACAAACAATCATCTCCATTAACCATCCTAAATACATAAAATCTACAGAATACCTGATATATGCAGTGGCAAATGCTAATTTAATACCCAGTGTGCAGGTGTGAATATTAGTAGACCAGGTCTCAAATTGGTATTCATTATCACATACAAGAAATAGAGTAAGTGCATATGCTGACTTTGAGAGGCTTTGATTTTTTGTGCATGTAAACATTAATCCTTCTGCACATGTGTTTAAGATCAGAAATAAAATTAATAAGGAAATCATAATCTGTACATAAACTCTCAAATTTTAGCCCTAAGTTTTTTTTTCCTAGATATAAAGCTTGCAATATTTTAGAAAGGCTGTGATCTCCCCTTCAACTAACTCACAATAGGTGCAGACTAACATAGCCAGATTTGCTGTGGATTTATGGGACATCTTAAATTTATTATACAGCATAATTTCAAAAAAGAATTAAGTGTCCATTCTCATTTTAATACTTTTACAGTAATTTAAAACCATAGAATCTGTTGGCACAAGGCATTATAAATTTATAGAGTTATTTTTTCCATTCAACCAGTAGTTAATCATTAATTAATTCTTAATTACTTGTGTTCCCTATGCTTGACATAAATTTTCTTTTTTTTATTATGAACTGCAGTGTGTCCGCGGGGACACAATAACGAGGCTCTCACACCTGCTAGGTTCAGCAGAAAGAAGCAAAATGGATTCTCTTTATTGACACTACATATTCTTATACACATTCCAATACTTAAGTAAACATTGGCTCTATTTACATAACTCTGTGTGAGAAAATCTCTGACTCCAAGGTTAAAACCAAAAGGCTTATAGAAAAACAGACTTTAGCAAAAGCCCAAGGCAACACTGCAGTTCTTGATTGCAGAGTAAGAAAAAGTGCATAAAAGAGCATACTTCAAGAAAGAATAGAATTTTGCTAGTGTTCAAGATAAAATTTAGAAAATAGTAAGATGAAATTAAAACTCTTGAAAAAGATACAGGTATAGGGCAATTCACTTTAATTATTGAATCAGTTCTAGTCTGCCACATAATACTTACAGGAAAATACCCAAGAAGTTGATAGGGAAATATGGTTTTTATTACTAAAATATTCAATGAATATTTAGAAAAAGCAAAAACAGCTAGCAATTTATTAGAGCAAAAGCCTTTGAGTGGATAAATCACAAAACCTACATCTTAGGCTATGCAGGATTGGTGGAACTCAACAATTTTTTCTTTCCTGGCTTGTGTAAATTAGTTTAAGCTTTCTATACTTTTAAGTACTCAAACATCTAATTTCTTCAATTTGAAAAGAAACCATCACCTATCAGAACAGAAAAACAGTTAATTTACTTCAAACATTCTTGTGTTGCTGTTAGATTTGAGACACCACACCAGATCTAATAAAAATAGTTGTAGTCTAAATGTAAATTTCTTTTCTGTTGGTTATAAACACAGAACCCAGTCCATGCTTCAGTGCTTTGATTTGGTGTCAGTTGTCCATATCGATGAGGTGTTGGGATTTTTTCTAGTTATTAACTTAGTAGTCTTTATTCCTTGACCTTTTCACTCCTGGTTACAGTGAACACTTCAATAAATTATGACCTTAGAGCATACATCGATATTTTATTGCATATGAAAATTGAAAAAAATTGTTAGACCATTAATATATGGTGTATGTAGAGTTAAAATCTCTGAGGTCCTATGGATAGGTTACTGATGAGATTTCTGCCTGAAGTATTAAGATCTTCTTAAGATGCTGTGGTTTTGGCTAACTTTAAAATATGTTTTTCTTTTTACTATGATCCAGCAACTGTTCTTATTTTCCTATATTTTTCTGATTGCAATGGATGCTGTTTTCTGTTATTTTGGATGTCAAAATTGGCATGATATTTTAGGGAAAATTGCTAGATAGACAAAATTCTCTAGTGGATAATCTGTGAAGCACAGACCACTCCTTGTCTTTCAACTATCTTGTTATATAACTCCAAATAAATATTCCTTTGAAAACACAGAGATTATGCTTAGGTTATTAGAAATGTGGTGATCCTCACAAAGGCCTCACAAAAATAAGACAACTTAGCATTTTTTCACTGGTTAGAAGAGTATCTAAAATAATTACCAGTGATTTTTTAAATGGAATTTTACTATACTTAATGTCTCTTCATCATCATTGTGTTGAAGGAGTGAATTGTCTGCAATACCAAGCCTATTCCTGAATATTCGGAAGAGTATAGAATGACAGGATTTGGAATCTAGACCTTTGAAAGGTAGAATGTTGAGAAAAGAGTAAGAGGAGTGGGCTTATGAGCAAAAGGAGAAAGATTTAATTTAAGAAAAAAATCAGTTACAAAAATAATGGAACACTTTAATGCAGACTCACTATAAACATGAACATAGAGAGGGAGAACTCTATATAGGAATACAGTGATAAATCATCCAAATGAAAATATAGACTCTGACAACCTATTTATAGCTATGAATACTGCTTTTAATATGGTTACTTTTTCATTTCAGTAATGAAATTGCATTTTTGTAGGTCTGTGAAAGAAAATCTTCAAAGGATGTGCTGAAAGAAGTTGCTACAAATGCACTGCTGTCTCTGTTAGCTGTCAGTAAAAATGCCCAGAAATGTGCTTTGGAAGGTGAGCATTTCAAAATGTATGTTAAATGATTTACTAATCAAATGCTTGCAGAGGTTTTACATATTACCTTTAAATTGGAATTTTTTTTTTCAAAGCAGAAGACCTAGGTTTCAGGGGCAGGGTTTTTTTCAGATTTTCACCAAGAAATCTTATTAATAACTTTAGTTTTCTGCTGCAGATGAAATATTATGTTGTAGCCGGTCTAAAATCCTGTGGTGAAGTCACAGCTCTGTGTTGGAGTAAGAAGAGACCTGTTAGCTTTTACCACTAATGGCATATTAGAAACTGGAGATTTTTCACTGGCAGTATCTTCCAGTACTTTTGTAGGTGAAAGTAATGCCCTGTGTTATCAGTTCTGGCTGTACCTGAACAAGAGGAGACTTCTTTTTCTCAGCTTTGTTCTTCTCTAACTCTGTTTCTTTGGTCCCATTTTACAGTTTAAGTAAGATCTTCTTCCCTTGACAGTAGTAAACCAACTCCTTTTTGTGATCTCTAGAACACAGAGAAGAGTGGTGAGTTTGCATTTCTCACACATCATGCATTTCATACCTTTTGATCAATCCAAGTGCACTTTGTCTTGGGTGCTTTCCTGTAACTTATATCTCTCAGTTGTTTTTTCCACTTTTTAAAACTACACTACACTGAAATAGATAGCTTAGACAGATCTGCTCAGTGTCTGATCCCTATAGTAGTAAAAAACTCAACTTCAAGTCTTACGCTTTCTGCTCTTTCCCAATGTATTGGTTCGGTACTCAGCCCTTGCTTCAATCAGGGTTCTTCTTCTGTTGATGACCTGCTAGGTCATCTAAGATCTCGCCTCCTGTAAAGGCACTTCCACTGCAGGAAGTGCATCATTCTGTGCTAGAGCAGCTTTCAAGTCCTCCTTGTTGTTGTGCAACACCACAGATCTTAGAAAAGAGGAAGAGGACTTCTGGGGTTCAAAGCAGTGTTCTAAAGACACCTGTAGCTCTAGTATCACCTGTTCAGCTCTTACGGACTGCTCTCAATTAAAAATGCAAAGTTCTGCACCTCAAAAGGTACAAGCCCTTACAGCAGTATTAACAGGAAATACAGCCATTAGATCAAGGGGAAAAGATTCTTTCCTCTACTTACCACTTGTTGGACTAAATCTAGACTAGTGCATGCAGTTTTGGCCCAGTACAACAAATGTCAACAAGCGGGAGCAAGTTCACCAGAGGGCCTTAAGGGTGGTTGTGTTCATTTGTCCTTCAAGAAGTGGCTGAGGGAACTAACTTGATTTCAACCTGAAGAAAAACAGGTTTTGGGAGGACCTAATAGCAGTCTTCTTGTACCTATGAGATTTTGAAGAAGTCGGAGACAGGTTACAGCAATGCATGGTATACGAGGATGGAAAAGAATGGGCATAAATTGAAACATTAGAGTCAAACTGCCTATAAATAAAAATTTATCCTTTGAAGGCAATAACGCAGTGCTAGACATAGTGTGCTGTCCCTGCCTGGACGTTTTCAAGACCCAGCTGGAGAAAGCTGCAGACAAACCCTGCCTACTTAGAGCTTGCTCTGCTTTGAACAGGAGGTTGGATATATGACCTCTGGAGGCCTCTTTCAACTTGTATTATCCCATTATCATGGAATCATAGAGTTCATTGGAAAGGGCCTTCAAACCTTTAGCCTAAGGGCTAACCCACCTGCAATAATCAGGAACAGCTTCAATTTTATCAGGTTACTCAGAGCCCTATCCAACCTGACTTTAAATGTTTCCAGGGGTGGGGCATCCACCACCTCTCTGGACAACCTGTTCCAGTGTAAAAAATTTCTTCCTCGTATCTAGTCTAAATTTGTCCTCTTTTGGTTTAAGACCATTACCCCTTGTCCTATTGCAATAGGCCCTGCTAAAAAGTTTGTCCCCATCTTTCTTGAGCTCCTTTTAAGTTGAGGGCTGCAACCAGGTCTTCCTGGAGCATTCTCTTCTCCAGGCTGAACAATCCCAACTCTCTCAGCCTGTCCTCATAGATGTATTAGATCCCTCTCATTATTACTGTGATCTGCCTCTGGACTCACTCCAACAGGTCTTTTCTGTGCTGAGGACCCCAGAGCTGGATGCAGCGCTCCAGGTGGGGTCTCACCAGAGCAGAGCAGAGGGGCAGAATCTCCTCCCTCGCCCTGCTGGCCACGCTGCTTTGGATGTAGTCCATGATGCACTTGGCCTTTTCTAGACAGTGAGTGCATATTGCCAGGCCATGTCCAAACTTTCATTCACCAGCACCCTAATTACATCTTGGCAGGGCTGTTCTCAATCCTTTTATCCCCCAGTCTGTGTTGATACTTGAGATTGCCCCAACCCAAGTGCAGCACCTTGCACATGACCTTGTTGAATCTCATGAGGTCCATCTGGACCTTGAGCTTGTCCAGGTCCCTCTGGGTGGCATCCGATACCTCGGGCTTGTCAGTTGCACTGCTCAGTTTGGTGTCACTGCAGACTTAGTGCGGGTGCACTCGATCCCACTGTGTTATTGATGAAGACATTAAACAGCACAGGTCCCAATATGGATCCCTGAGGGACACCACTTGTCACTAGTGTCCATCTGGACATTGATCCATTGACTGCTACCCTCTAGGTGTGACCATCTAACCAATTCCTCATCCACCATCCAGTCCCCCTGTCAATTACATAACTCTCCAGTTTGGAAGGATGTTGTAGAGGACTGCGTCAAAATCCTTACAGAAGTCCAGACAGATGATATCTGTAGCTCTTACCTTATCCACTTACGTAGTCACTCCATTATCTTATAGTGACTTAAAGACTCTAGATCCAAAGAAAAGAGCCTAACTCAACATTTTGCACTTTTAAGTCATGTGGACGGTTCCTTTCCTTTGTCTCACCACAGATGCAGCAAATTGGCTCTTGTTAAGGAAGGATTGGGTAATATAAATAGATGCCCTAATCTCTTGAAGTTTCACATTTCTAAGCAGCATTGTTGAAGATATCCTGAAGAAATATGAGTTGTTATCCTCTCCACCCAAATCACCTTCCCCTCTCAATCTTACCAGTCCTTCCTTTGGGCATTCGTCTCATGGGACTTCATTGCAAGAGGACTCAAATGTGTTCTTGCTTCTTGAGAGCATTCAACTAGATGCATTTCATCTCAGAAACCATTTGTTATTTCCTGATACCAAGAAGATAACAAGATCATTGCCAGAAAGATACTTTGTTTTTTAGTAAAATATATTTGATTGTGAACATAATTATAAATGTTACTGGTTTTTGTCTTTCAGCTGACCTGATAGATAGCTGTGTAGAAAACATGAAGCACATTCATGCACAGCTGAATTTGGATTCCCTAAAGCCTGGGAAAGCACAGAGAAAAAAGGTAACTATAAAAATCAAAATACTGATAGCATAAGGCATTTCCCAGCTTTCTTTTGTTTGCTTGTTTTCTTGAGGTAGATACTGCTTGTACCTGTCATGGATGAGGCAAAGTAAATGACAACTTGTAGTGGATCCAGATACTGGAGCTTGTGTAAGATTCAGTGATTTTAGAGCTTTTACCAACTTAATTATCTCACATGCTTTCCCACCCAGAGGTCTCACTAGATCTCAGCTACCTTTTCTATCATAGAGATGACTGCAACTTCAGGAATGTCAGGCAGAAAATCACATCAGTTCATACTTTGCAGCTGCTCAGTCTTGGGTGTTCACTGGAAAAAGCCCCTGGGCATGTCCTGGTGTTTTTCCCCATGCATCTTTCTGGTCCTCAGGATCTTCTCCCATTTGCCAAGATTGTTCCTCCAGCCAGGATCTTCACATTCTTATTTTTGGGCCCATTGCTTTCTGTCAGGAACCATCTCTTTTCAGGAATCCATCTTTTTGCCGCTAACTTTTCTTTCCAGAACTCCAAGCTTCTGTTTGCCTAAACTTAATAGTCTACATGAGAAGTACAACACATGATCAACCTCTGAATTACTCGTTCTGTCTCATGTCTTTTCATTAAGTGGAGGATTCAGGACTTCCCACTTTTAGTCCAGGTTATCAGAATTAGCAACTAGTCCATCCTGGCTGAAAGCAGCAAATAGAAGACTTCTGATTGAGAGTTCAGAATTCACTTTCAGACATTCACTCACATACACATCTCATCCTTTTGTAATATGTCGTGCTTGTAATTTATGATATTTAGTCTTACGGCATCATCAGAGTACTGTTTTAAAACTTAGTTGGAGTTTCAGTCTTGACTTCATGGCCCTATCTAATCCAGCTAATTTTTTCCATCTTGTTTCCACAGTAATATTTTTATTAAGTTGTTTTTTTCAGTGTCTTTCAGCCAGTGCTAGCTATTTTGGTTTTGTCTGTTCCTGTATCAGTCAATCTCCCTCTCATCCCAAAACCAGTTCCTGTCTGCTTATGCATGTAAATCATAGTTTTTTTACTCTCTTCTTACCTGGCTTTCAGTTCGATTTATTTTTTTTCTGTTCTCCTTCAAACTTGGTCTGAACATCTCAGTTTCTTGTCATCAGACTTAGTTGTCCCTTGGTTTTTTAACTTCTTGTCAGTTTTGGGGTTTTTTAACCTCATACTTGTGGTCCTTACACTGCCTGCTCTCCCAGTTTCTTCTCTTCATTCACAATTTATTTATTTAGCCTTTTTTTATTTCAACCTCCCTTCCAGTTCTTCCAGACTCTCATGTCACCCAAATCTTCTTTACCACATTTAGATATGAATTATGTCTTACCATCATACAACAGTTTCATAAGATTTTTGTTGCAATCTGCTTGTTTTCTGCCACTTTCATCTTAGAGAATTAACAAAATACAGGCAGTAACCTCTGCTGTCAAGTTTGATATCTTGTCCACTCCCACATAAAGCAGAAATTGCAGAAAACATATTCCTGTAGGGTATTTCTGCATTGGTTCAGCTAAACATTATTTGTCTCTGAGGTTTTGGTACAGACATTAACCTTGATTTGTGAGAGTTTGGAACTGTGTTTTATAACAATGAACTCTTAAAAAAATTTGAGTTTGACCCTGATATTTGAAGGCTATCATATTTTTTCTTGAGATCTCCTAAACACATTCATTTTCCCTTTCCAAGTGTTGGAGGCTGAAAGGTGTCCTGCCCTGGATGTGTACTGTAAGGTTGAAGTCAGCTGATTCTTTGTAGTTTTTGGGTTGAGGAGAAATTTAAAACTTGAAAGGAATTGGAGGAAAGGAGCCTCTGAGAAAGTGCAGGAAAACTGTTTATGTTTAATTGAAAATTCTTTGAAAGATTTGCAAAAGACTTAGTGGCAGATTTCTCTGCTGAGCTGGGACTGTAGGTCGCTGCATCATATCTAAGTGTGCTGTTCATCATATGTGGTACATAATGGCAGCTTCATGTGGGGAACACTGAGACATTGCTTTCACCGTAGATTGAGCTGATCATTCACAAGACTGCCCCCTCGCCCACTTCAAGGCACAACTCTCAAAGGAAAGTTATGACAGCATCTTTTCTTTTTCCCTTTTCCTGTCTCTCTTCTTTTAATTGTTTGGAAAAATTTGTTTGACCTAGCTTCATTCTCAGGGCAACTGATGTGTTTTACTTGATATTCCTTTTCTTTCGCAATAATTGATGTGATGCTAATAAAGAGCATGAAAAGTATTTACAAGTAGCCAAGCTTTCAAAAGAACATGTCAAAATAGTATCTTATTAAAAATCAAGATATCCCAAAATAAATAAATAGAAATGGTGTGATCAATGCAATCCATAACTTTTCAACCTCCTAGAAGTTTATACATTAAATATGACGTGTAGCTAATGGCATTTTAATGCTATTTTACTTATTAACTAAATTAATACATACAAAATTCCTTGAAAGAATTCCTTGTCTTTTCTTAAGAGTCTTGTCTTAGAGTTAGCATTTTATTTGGCTAAAAGTGAGACAAACCAGTTATAAAATGTATTTGTAAAAATTACTTGTATGTTTGTTCCTGATCTACTCCACCTAGCTTTCATTAACCTTTTTGCAATAGACTGTTACTTCATCTCTAAATGTCATCAAATACATGATTTATGATATATAAGCACATTATGATTTATAAGCACACATTGTTTCTTCACTTTGTCTGAGATTAGGTATGAATCCTATTTTGCATTTTTTTTCCTTTATGCTTGGTAAGACAGAAATAGTATCCTGTGGTGAACACGCTTGTTGGAATTTAGTCAGCTTTCGGAAGTGGTTTAGTGTGTTACCCTTGCAGGAGTTAGGTCAGCCATCACTAGCCTGTAGTGTCACAGCTCTGTCATGAAGATAGATTTTTTGTTTACTTGTGACTCGAATCTCAGTGTAGCACCTCACTGTCCAAAGGTCTGTATTTATTTTTGTAACATTCTGATCAGGCTGGAAGTTATTTATAGCTTCTATATTTATAGTTAAGGATAGGAAACTAAGACCCTGGGGATATAAGGATAGATTGGTCTGACCAACTGTAGGGATCACAGAATATTCTGAGTTGGAATGGACCCCAAAGGATCATCAAGTCCAGTTCTTAAGAGAATGGTCCATATAGAAGTCAAACCCACAACCTTGGCATTATTAGCACCATGCTCCAACCAACGGAGCTCATCTCAGGGTCTGAAACACAAAGCTAAATTAACCTTGTTTTTATCCAAGGAAGAAATACAAATGCTTCTAGGGAGTGATTCATTTGACTTGTGTTGGATGTATGCTTTAGGATGGAACAAATAATCAGAAAGTTCCCACCCATTCTTTATTAGTTGTAAGAGAAATGGAGCTCAGTACTACAGATCTCTGCATTTAGTCAGATTGGTACCCCTAGAAATAGTATCTGTGGGTTATAAAGAGAGATAAGCATGATAAGTTACTGGTTCTAAATGTCTTTAGTAAACGTGCTTGAAGCTAGCTGAGATGAATTCTACCTGAAATCAGAAGAAAACTGCTGAGGAAATGTGACCCAAATGTTGATACCTTAGATTTGCACTTCTTCTTTTGAAATATCTTTCCTCCTTGTACAAAATTCATTCTGGTCTTATGTTGATGATCTTCAATTATTTTTCTCTGGATAGGAGGATAACCTTATTAAGGAATTAAGGTGTTCTATGCAGCTCCTTAGAAACTGCCTCTTTCAAAATGAAGAATGCAAAGTAAGTATTCTTATACTGAAGTAATGTGAGCACATTCAATTCCTGAATGAAGATAATTTTTTTTCTACTTCGAAGTTATTTTCAAGCTGGCTAAATTTAAGTTTGAAAATAATGGCAAGATATTCAAATTTTGTTATTATTCCCACCTGCTAAGAATATTTCCTACATGTATTAGGAACTCAGTGTTCTTAGGGAAACATCATCTCCCAATGGTTTCAGATGGCTGTTATTTTTTGTATCCACTTCTGCTTTGAGCAAGCCAATAATTCTAACTTTCAAAGCATACAATATGAGAAATGGATGTGGAGAAAGGTGTGTGGCCACCAGAAAGGCACATAGAGATACATTTCAGATCTTACAAAGTGATTTGTTCTCCTTATTCCTCTCTACTTCCTTCCTTTCCCTTTCTGAAAGACAAGAAAACCCCAAAACCACCCCAACCAAACAAGCAAAACAAAACCCAAAGCATAAATAATAATTTGCTATTTATTTTTCTTTATCTGAGTTAAATGGTACTAGTCCTCCAAAACACAATTTTGTTTTCACCTCCATTTTTTATAAAATCATTTTTCTTGCTCAAAATCTTGAATTTCTTCTTTTCATTTCATTCTTGTTTGTTTCTCTGTTCTTTTCAATTTCTTTTCAATTTCAATTCAGCCTACCTGTTTTTTGCCATAAGGAAAATACTACATTACTTGTTTTTACTTTTTCCTGTGTTCTTTCTGATCACTGCTCTTCCTCTTTCTTATTGCTGATACCATTCACACATTTATTTCCACTTTGTCTTTCACAGTTTAATTTTCTTGGCATTGTGTTACTTGTGCTATTTATACAACTTGGGCTGCTTTTAGTGAACACATTGGTGGAACCACAAGATTCCCTGACTTTCCAGAAGTACCTCTTTTTGAGGGCATGTATTAGCATCCTTTTTGTATGCAGAGCACTTGGGGCTGAATAAGCCATCTGATTATCCCTGAAGTCCCCATAACTTGGTTGTGCCATAATCTCAGCTAAGATTATTGGAGAATGTTGTTCTTGTTTTGATTAGGATCTGCAGAAACAATTGCTTGGAGGATTGGAGGAGGTGTCTGTTGATAACTGAAGATTTTTATCATTTGCTCTGTATAAAACTGCACTTGTATGTCCCTGCTTTTTGAGTTCCAGTAATTACTCTAGAAGGAGTTGAATAAAAATTTAGAATAGAGAGCTCGTGAACAAGAACAGTTGGAATGAATAAATCTTTACTTTTGTTTGCGTGTCTTTCAGTAATTAAGATATGTGCTGGTTGTGACTGGCATAGAGTTAAATTCATTGGTAGTTGAAATTATGGTGTCAGTTCTCCATACAGTCTTTTAAACCATAAGATAAAACATAAGATAAGAATATGTTTTTCTCACTCTATATTTCATTTTCGATGTATTGATAGCATTTTAAATTCTTCCTCATGTTGTTGTAGATGGCAGTACTCAAAACTCATCTTGTTCCTGTTCTGCATTCTCTATGGCCATGGTTTTTAGCAGATGACTCCTCAATGCAAATAGCTCTGCATTTGCTTTGTGTCTACACTGCAAACTATCCTGCAGGTATGAAAGTCATTTTGTGGTGGAATACATCAAAATATTTTACCAGAATAATTCAGACAGAAAAGCACAATAAAGGGAAAAAGAATGTTTATTGTTACCATAGGAGGAAAGTGTAAAAGCACTCGTCCCTTAAAGTCTATCAAGAGTTTTGATTTTAATACATTCAAGATTTTGCTCAGATCTGGTTTCAAACTGTTGGATTTAGCAAGAGTACAATTGTACTAAAGGATTAAATAGCATTTAATTCAAACCATTATGTTTGAAGGTTACACTGAATGTCCTGCCAAGCTGAGTAGTATATTATAGAAGTACTATTCTAGGAATTCTTTAATGCAGAACAGTGTATCAGTACTTTATATGGGTTGTACTTCAGTCCTTATTGAGAACATTCTGGTTTTGAAATAGTCAGTCAAATTCAATTTTGTATTAAATTTCTTCAATTTATTTATGCCTGGGACTCAGTAGCTTGCATTTATATATTTTTCATAAGGATTCTCCTTTTCTTTTGAGCAAACCTTTTATTTCCATTGATAATTATCCCCACTACTAGAAGCCTGAACTTTTTTCTAGCATGGATTTGTCTTGTTCCATATCCTGGTTATTTAAATTTAGCAAATCATAGATAATTTGCAAGTGGCTTGAAGAGACGCAAAAGTGTCTGTTCCTTTCTCCCTGTCAAGATACCAAAAGAGTTAACATGGTTAAAACATGACTCTTTTTTAAAGTTAATGTCTCCAGACCTTAAATGAGCTTGCAATGGCTTTTTTTATAAAGAATTTCTTTTTATTATGCACCAAAGAAAGATGTGTATTAGTCAGCTACAGAGTATAAAATAAAAATGTAGTGTCCCGTCCATGTGCAAGAAATCAAGCTGAAGTTCTGATGGTCTTTCTTGTTTCTTAACACTGAGTGACTCTAGGCTGCATTTTTATTTTGCTTGCTGATAAAAGCAAGTGCTGTCTGATCAATCATGTTTTTGATTTCTGTTTGGAACAGCTGGCTTATGAAGTGCCCCAAATTTACCTACTCCGAACTGGTTAACCACTCCTCAGTGTAGTCAGAGAAATGCATGTAAATATTTGTTACAGTTAAACAGTGTCTCATTTGTGTTTCCTTTTTCCATGTAGGAAATTAACTGTTGTTGCTGATGGCCAGTGCCTCTAAAAAAAACATATACCTATATTTGTGCAGAAGGCATGTATCTATATTAGGCTGGTAACATAGTTGTCCCCGGCTGCTGTATTAATTTAAACTTGTAGCTCTGCAGCATAGGATTGTGCATTCTTCTGTTGTACAATGTAATGACAGCTGCAGACAGTGCTTATATTTCTCAGAAAAATATTCTAAGAAACTTGTATTAATCCTTTCAGATTATACAGAGACCTCTTTTTCTGAACCAGTTTCAGAGGATCCCTTCAGATTCAACTGCCAAATAATTGTATAATTAGATATATGTTCTGTTTTTTAAGGAGACTTTCTGAGACGGAGCAATAGCTTCTATTTAACAGCAGAATTGCCTCTTACATTCTAGAACAATAGAACAGTAGATGCCTATTCCAGTAAACTGCCACATTCAGGCATATTTCTATTCAAAGCATGTCCCACTAACTTCATTGTGGTCGGAAAGAAAAGATACCTAACAAATCTTTTAAAAAGTTTGATCTCATTGTTTGAGCAATTGCACTGCTCTGTCTGTAGATTTTTCTTCTAAATACATATCTGCATATCTAATAGGATAAATGTCTCATTGCTTTAAGGTTGTGCTTCACTTTGTTGGGCCAGTGGTGGACAATCATCACTTCCGTCTGCACGAAGTGCAGCTGGCAATTCATTAATGCATAACATCTTGAAATTGGCTTCCCATGTGTCAAATGATAACAGCCCAGTTCAGCAGGTGGTCTTTTGTCTGATATCTAACCTTGCTCTGTCTCATGACTGTAAAGGCATTATTCAGAAGGTAAGTAAATGGTAATCTTTATTTTAGCAATGGAGGCAGTTTGCTTTTTAATAAACCCTCATATTTTAGTATGGAGCATTGTGTGATCATATAGAAATGCTTCTGTGGGAGTCAAATCCACTGTGTCTTCTCAGCTGTGTTAGTGTTACCTAAGAGCAGAGTGTAATTCAGTTACATTCACAGTCTGGACAATTTTTGCTAAAGCTTTTTATAACCTCTCTGTTCAGTGGGGTATAACATTTTTAATACCCATCTATATTGATAGCAATCACTAGTGGATCATGAAAGTGAGTATGCTGTAGAACAAACAACTGCATGTGAATGAACAAGAAAGTAAACATTGTATCAATCATTACGTGTACTGTGTGAAACATAACCTTTATAAGAGTTTTAGAAAGATGTCAGTAATTAGATGTTAGATAAAAATCTATTCTTATTAAACAAATGTATGTAATGTCTTTTCCTTTTTATATTTTGTGTATAGAATGATCCTTACTCTGTTTTATCACATGTTCTTTGAAAAATCTGTTTCCCTTAAACTTTGGTCATTTAAATAAATTCAAACCTTGAGAAAAGAAGTCAGACCATGTAGAAGGTCAATTTTAGTAGTGACGAGATAAGATGAGCTAACAGAACAGAAATTATAAAAAGTGTGTTTGTTTCTAGCATCTTTTATAGTAATTTAATAATTGCAGCAATTTCTTTTGATCTCCGTTAACAATGTTCTGTTCTTGGATCTTATTACCTGTTAGAAGTGCAGGGGGAAAAATAGATCTTTTTGTGATGCCAATTTTGTAAAACCTGGTTATACAGTCACAAAGTGGCTAATACTCAAACTTTTTGATAGAAACAAAGAGTTTGAGATCTCTTCTGTAGTAGCTGTTATATTCTGTGAATTGTTTTTGCTTTTAGTCTTTTCAGAGTTGCACTCTAGTGTGATAGTACTTAGTCTTCCTTCACTCTCCTGGGCTCTGCTTTCATAAGTGTAAGCAATGCTGAATAACCAATTCCCTCTGTGAAAATTAAATTACCAATATTATATTCACTTGAAGAAAGCCACAATGAGTTTGTATGCTGGGTTGCTTGCTTTCAACCAGGTGCTTGTATATGTTGTCAAGATTCGGTGAGGCTGGGAATATTTAGTCAAGGACTTCTTTGTCAGAGGAATTTATGTTAGAACACCTCCCTCTGGAAACAGGGGATAGATTTTCACCTTCTCAGAGTCTCTTTAAAGTGGGGGCAAACCCTGAGATAGTGTATGTCTTATCAATGCACAGTTCTTTTTCTTCAAAGCTTACAAACATAGAGGACATTCCTCTGGCTGTCAGTGAAGGGAGGAGTGGTGCTGTAGGTTCTTGCGTCACTTCCAGCTCAAGACATTCTATGATACCTTTAACATTTGCTAATAACATGCAATAATAAATAAGGAATCAAGAATACATTATCAAAGTAGTGCATTGATTCACTTAAAATGTTTCTAGCCTATTTTCGGGTAAAAACACTAAGTACAAAGCAGAAAGCTTATGTAGTGGTGGGAATTAGCCTTTAAAAAATGTATTGTGTTGGATCAACTTCTGTGTATCTACACTGCATAAATTACGATAGAAGAAAATGTATGTTACCATATTAACTTTTTACCAAGCAGTAGATTTTTTCATATGCAATTTTTTTCAAAAATTCTTGAAGAATAATGGGTTGCCTGTAATATGTAAATTAAACAATAGTACCAGTGTTTGGTCAAGTATGTAGATTAGAAGGTCAAACAACAGCGAACAAGCCATGGAATACTATAAATTCTAAAACCCTTTTTCTTCCTTCTAACAGAGTAACTTCCTGCAGAACTTTTTATCTCTTTCATTACCAAAAGGAAGTAATAAAAATTCCAGTAATGTGTCTACTCTCTGGCTAAAGCTGCTACTGAACATATCTTTTGGAGAAGATGGACAACAGATGGTCATGAAGATAAATGGGTTTTTAGACCAGATCCTTGAAATGTGTAAATACAAGCACAAGAGCAGCCAGCATCTAGCACTTCTTATTCTACATAACATATGTTTTAGTCCCGCTAATAAACCAAAGATACTAGGTAATGGTAAGTATCTGAAGGGTATGCAAACTGTTGTTCTCTGAGAATATTGTGGCTTCCAGAAGACTGCCATGTATTTTCATGGCAGCTTAGGTTACTGACCAAGAACTCAGTGTTGCTTTTTAGAAGAGCGTTTTTATAAAAATTGGTTTTTTAGAAGACATTACAGAACACATATTTTGGCAGAGAGACAATTACAATAATACATAATAAAAGAAAAAGCAAATAAATAGTTCTATAAAGAAAATCAAGATTCATTGTTAGGCAGATCATTTGGATATAATAGCACATTATGAATGAAAGGATTTTTGCAGTTTTCTCAAAGAGCTTATTTTTCAGGGAGGATTGAAGGATTCTTTGTGTCAGTTAGTTTGAAATAACTGAAGTTCCTATCTTTCAGTTGGACAAAACTTTATTAGCTTGTGCAAATCATGAACATTGAGACAAACTGTTTTGTGTCCTGTCATGTACAGAAAATGTTTATGATAATGATAAATTTATGTTATGGCATATATATTTAATGTAACAACATGTTCAGAACTTTTTTCATGGTTGTTTGTAGAAGGCCTGTTTCTTTCCCCCATTTAATTGCAGAGAGAATGCTCCTGTCTTTAAGTTCTCAGCAGGTTTTCCATAGTGTCCATGCCTCTTATTTTTTCCTAAGATGTAGATGTACTGCCTTAATTAAATATACATTATTTAGTTACATAATCTATGAATTTTTGTTGTGAAGTGAACAAACGAAGTTGAAGAATCTGGTTTCAGAGCAATGCTGGAAAATTAAGGCAACTGCAGTGAGGTGGCAAAAATTTCTCATTGGTTGCAAATCATCTGCATAATAAGTATGAAGGAAAATAGAAACATCTTAATATCCATCCTGATGTGGCTCTAATTGTGGCTACTGGGAGTTATAAAACAGTTTCACAGCTTACTCAGTCCCTAAGCATAGCTGATGGCTATACATAATGTTCATGTTTTATTACTGGTGGCTTAACGTTTTAGCATTGTTTTTGTTTTGCTATATTGTTTTTAACACTTCTTTCAATGTACTGTGCTGATTTTATGAGCATATCGAAATTTAATCGATAATAAAGTTTCTGCAATTCCTCTGCCATACCAGTACTTGTCATAAAAATAAGTGTACTCCAAGCGTCAATCTACTGAGGCATGTAAATATATTTACATTGCTCTTGATTATATTTTCTAGGTGCATTTTGTTTCTTTTTTTTTATTTGTCTCATTAGATCAAGCAATTGCAGTACTGTCTGCCTGTTTGGAAAGCAGCAGTCCTGCTGTTCAGAGAATAGGAGCAGCTTCGCTTTGGGCTTTGCTTCACAACTATCAGAAGGTTAGTATTTGAGAATCTGTGAAAAAACTGTGATGTTATACTTTTATGCTGTAAACAATACAGTAATCTCTAAGTAAATAATAAAGTTTACAGTAGTCATTCTGTTTTATTTTAATTGCATAGCTGCTGAGGCTGGGAGATTAAACAACATGGTAAAGGAGCAGCTTGTCCTTTGTCATTTGTGACTACTCATATAAAAGCAATCTATATGATGATACAGTCTTGTTGATTCTAAAAATTGCTGCATCTCATGTTCTGATAAATTACTGTAGTTTTCTAAACTTTGATATTAAAGTGTGATCATGTGGGGAAGAAAACTCATTGTATTTTGTGTGTTTGTGTGTGCTACAGGCAAAAGTGACTTTGAAGAATCCATCCATGAGGAGAAGAATAGATGAGGCTTATTCTTTAGTGAAGAAAAGTAGGTCTCACTTCTACCTAATGCCAATTCTTTATTTTTCCATCATTAAAGCATTTCAACTTCTATCATCACACTTAAGGTTTTGTTGTGCTACAAGTTTTTGAAAGGGTATTTTTGTCTCTAAAATCACAGTTAGCAATATGGTTCATGGTTAAGCATCTTACAAATACAGATGGAGAAAAATGCCTTCGGTAAAGACCTTAGGTAATTGCCAAGGTTAGTTTTGAAGCATAGGTCTGATCATGCTTGCAACAAAAAGCCTTCTTTTCACAGTACAGTTCTGTGAATCTTCAAAGTTAGTGATAAGAAAAATTCTTTTAGCATTGACTTTGCTTACCCATACTCAGCCTCAGAGTGTTGAGCTACATAGAGAAGGGATCAGAACAGAGCATTGTTACAACATTAAAATACTGTGCCATGAGTTAGTGACATTCTGAGAGCTTGAGATTTTTGCTCAAGTAACTGAACATAACTCTTGGTTGAAAACCTTCAATACAATAGGTTCAGCTGAAGAACATTCCGTATGAAAGGTGTTCAAACACTGGTCTGTAGCTGAAGTTTCAGTAGCTAATAATGGGTTTACTGGTTGTTAGTCAGATCAAGTTAGTCTAATCTTGAAAGGACGTGATAATGTCTCATTTTAAGGTAATGAGCTTTGCTACTAATTTAAGTTGTTCTATAGATATCCTCAAATAGGTTTACTGATTGAGGGACTTATAATACCGGGTTTCCATAGTATTTGCATAACAGATTTGCCACAAATTTTGTCTACATTGATCATTACTGGTGTCCTAATAAGTAGGAGATGTATTTTTGATAGAACATCTCATGATAATTTTTCCTGTGCTGTCACCCAAATTCATTCATTTTGTGAATGTACTGTTGTTTCAAACTCAGCCTTTACTAAGTCAATCATTAAACATAACAATACAATATTTCATATAGTGATAATAAGTAGGTAAGTTTGTGTTTTTCTTTAGAGCAGAAGTACTACTGATCAGAGATTTTTCAAAATACCATGTTGAATCAACAAGGTAGAAATATGCAGCTTTTACAGACTAGTACCTCGGAACATTAATCCCCATTTATTTGTGTACTGCTATAGAACATGAAGTTGCAGACAGAACTATTGATTTTTAATTCAATAAACATTTACATATCAAAATATGGAGTATAAAAGATCTTATGCAACTGTAATTGTTATATGTTACAGTTGTGTAATATGTCGTCAATATTGTCATTAATATATTCTCGCATTAAGGTTCTCAACTAGTCTGTGCTTGTAAAGCTTTGATCACTTAACAGTGATAATTAGGCTAAAAGGGTAGATTGTTCTTCTGAGTATGTGGGAGAATTTTTCAACGTGGCTATTGTTATTTTACATTTCCTGCTTTGTCCTACCCAAGGAAAAAACCAAACCAGACTTTGCAACATAAAGTATTAGTATCTAATTTGCTACTCATTAATACAGAGGTTAAGGTCATAAACCAGTATGAATTCTTGCGAGGCATTTGATGCAATCTTTGGAGAAGTAATTTTATAGTAAGAATCAACTAGAAATTCAGATCTTGGGCTTTTTTTTTCTTTCAGGTTCTCCCCAACCAGAAGAAAATGAACTACATGCCTACCATGTAAAATGCTTGGAGAATATAGTGCAGCTTCTTGATTGTTAATGGTTGTCAGTCAACTTCTCATGTTGAAATTGAACAGCTTGTTCAGTGAGAGCCTGGAATTTGAAGAAAGCACTTCTGATACACAGATCTGTGGCAGCAGCATATCTGCTGTGGAAGAAATTTATGAAGCCTTTGAGGAAGGAGTTCATCACTTTGAACCAAAGAAATAGTACTTTATCTGGTTCGAACTATTTGTACAGTAATCCCAATGGGAAATTATAATTATGCTACTATGTAAAGTATGTACACAGAAGAAGGAATGTACAGGGGAAAAGATTTGAAAAATGAGTAATTTTCTTAAATTATGCATTGAAATTGTTACTGTAAAGTATTAGAATTTCTGGTTTGGATTGTTGTTAATAAAGGGGTTTTTAACTGAGCATTTGCTGTGAGTGAAGTGAAATTTTTAAGATTGCAGGTGTGCACAGTGTATGCCCATATTCAAGAACTGAAAATGTTGGCAGTTGTGGTGTGTAACACATATTAAATGCAGAACAGCGAAGTGCATGTAGTGATTTTGAAGATTTCACTTCAAATTGCTGCTTTTTTTTTTTAACATGGTAACAATTCAAAAAGATCTCTCAATTGCTGATATTAGAGGTGACAATTATGTTAACATAGCAGTTTATTCAGGATATGGGGTGTGTGCATCCATTTTAGTTACATTACAACAATGTAGAAAATATTGGAGTCAAAACTGTTGGTTTCTAAACACTTTGAATCTTTAGCTTGGGGCAAATTCCTCCCCTCCCTCCACCTCCAAGTATTATCCGGGCCTGTGTTTTCTTTGAGCAAACACTGCTACTATGTAACTATTGTTCTTAGTTTTAGAGTATTCTATGCAGAAAGCGTAAAGATACATTGGTGTCTGAGCAGGGCAGTTTTTCTGACCGTGTGCTTCTGGAGTATCTAACAGGGTGTTTTAATTTCCCTCAACACATAAAGCTTTTATTTTATGTCAGAGTCACATAGAAGTGAGCTAATTCAAAGCAAAACCTGAATAACATCTCTAAGAATTATAGCAAGGCCATGTCTACCTGTAATTAGTCTTTTCTTCTTAACCAGGTGATGAAAGTGTTTTCTGCTGACAGAGATTTCGGTTTATTTGTTCAGCAATGCTTGTAAATTATGTGTGACTTGATATAATTCAGCTGACCATAAGCGTGATGCTTATGGCTGGGTTAAGTCATTACTAGAAATGTAATTATTGGCTGATCTCCCACCCCTCCACCAAACAAAAGAGCAAGTATGGACCACCAAAGCTTGATCCTTTTCCACGTAGTATGTTGTGTAATTAGTGTATTTTGCAAAGTGGTTGTTAAATGCTGTCATGCTCATCCCATGGTATTTATTGCAGAACACTCAGCTGCAGGGCAGGGGACAGCTCTGCAAGTCAGCATTTGCTGACTGGGCTTGATGGGAAGCTCTCTTCCCCTCAGACTAGCAAATGCTGAGTCTCTTCAGAGACTTATGTTTCAGCATACTCACCCCAATGATCTTTCTGATAAATCAGTCACTAAGTCAAAATGCAGATTGTTTGCCATTTTTTCTGTTTCAGAGAGACAAAAAATGAGAGCAGTCAATGCCAAATGAACTCTAATGGAAGCAACCACTCCTGCAAGGATGGCAAGAGCTCATTCAAAGCATAGAAATACACACGGATCTCATGAGGGAAATGAGGGCTGCAGAGTTGCATGACTTCATGAAGTGCAAGTACAATATAATAAGGCCATAAACGATCTGGATGCTTGTTTTCTATTAAACATTTCTATTTTATTAAGCTGTACAGGTTCTTGAAGAAACTATTCATACTGAATAATCTGGGCAAATTGCTAATACATCTGTTGTTACAGTAAGCCTCAGTGCTCTGTTTATCCCAAAATGAGCTATTTTCTCAGTATTCTGCAACAATTTACAGTTGTGGGAAGCAATTGTAGCAATGTCATAAGTAAATACTTATGTTTGCTGTTGCTATTTTGGAAAATCAAAACAATTTTTAAACTCTAAGGACTAAAATCTATATTCACATTGTGAAGAAGCTTTCCTCCTTCAAGACTAAGGAAAGGGCTTTATATATTTATTTAAAGGACAGCACTTCCTTCCAGCACATTTTCCCTTGAAAACTCGGGATGTACAGTGGCTGCATCCTGCCTTCCTGCATGTTAACAAAATGAGTTACAAAATGTAAATGACCCTATATTTCCTATTCACTGGCACTTAAGACTAGCATAAACAGCCTCACAATAACATTTAGTCTTAATAGCTTTCATGAAAAAAGATTTAAATATTCAGACCTCATTCACAGTTAATTTCGGAATTTTGGAGATCTGTCTGTCTTGAAGGATGGGGTATTTGTCATATTTGTGTTTTCAAAGAAAATTAAACCCTAAAATACCTTCAAATTCTAAGAGCTGTAAAATAATTTTTTACCCTACAGAGGAAAGTGCAATTAAAGTGAAGATGGATTTCCTGAATAAGCTACAGAATTTAAAAGGTAATATTCAACTTTCATCTGGTTTCCCTAATAAAAGTCACAGCCATGCAAGCTAGGAGTGTCTTGAAAATCCTTATCCAGGAGAACACAATTACCATTTGCACTAACTACCATTTGCTCTTACTTGGTTGCTTTATCTTTTATGATAAGCTTGTAATCAAGAAAGAAGTGATTTAATTCAAAAGAGGTAAGTGCATAAAATCCACTAAAAATGAGGCTTTCAGATTCTTTTTCAAGATGGATGTGTCATCTAGTGCATGTTCAAAACTTTCACAGAAATAATTTTCACTTAAGTGGTATAAAATTGTAGATTAAGCTTAAATAATTTAGTTTTGATTGTGTGTGTTCATGCAAATATAGACATTTAGTCATGACTTACTGATGAAGTTTTCAAACCTTTGAGTAATAGATTTTCAAGCCTACTTGAAAATCCTCAGGAAAAATATTTCATTTATGAGAAAGGAACTGTTTTTTGCTCTTCCAGCAATTTGGACTTATGGATTCTCCTCAATCAGCAACTACACAGCCCTGGGTGGTGTTTTTCGTTGGTTCCCCTCCATACCAAACTTGCAAATTACAGCAATTACAGGCTTGTGGCAGCAGTACTGGCCAGACTGGGGAGGGGAGTTTTCCATACTGAGACTTCAGCCCAGCTTTTTTTAAGAATTTCCCTTCACAGTAAATAGAAGCTACTGTGACAGCTTCTCAAATCTGCTTTTCCTTCAGAGAAATATTTTAATGTCTTCTAGGGGAGAAAAAAATGGTTATCATCCACACAAAGATTGCTGTTCACTGGGGAGTCTGGGGGCACTCCACACTTCACCTGAGATTTCTTCTGATTGCACAAAAAAAGGTGATTCCTTCAACTCTCTCCAAGATGGCTCCTAAAGTAATCATTTACAGCTACACTGCTGTGACAGCAGTCATGCTGCCTTTGCTGTAGGATAGAGAGGGAGTTGTGGTAAATACAATTTCACAACACTACGGTCCTTGTAGGCTCCTCTCTTGGCTCCTGGGCTGCACTGTGGAAGGGGTGCATTCTGCATGTATGACCTCATCATTATCACCTTTTTGCAATTATCTAACCTCATTAAGGAATTCTGTGTGGCCTCTGAGCATTCCTAGGACCTGGTTAGTCTCCCTGTTTTGTAACCCATAAGGGTTTGGCACCATGATTGAGGGTCAGTCTGTGCCCTCTGGCTTCATATAGTTCCAGCTATTCTTGGGCACATCTTATATCTACAACTAGCGTTTTAGGTGCTGAACATTAGCAGTAGGGATTTTACAACTATGTTTGGTATTCAGGGCATGTTGCTCTCCACCCCTCCTCCAGCCCTATCTCAGCCACTGCAACCTTTTCAAAAAAAAAAAAAAAAAAAGGAGAAGAAAATGGAAAAACTGGTTTCATTTTCACTGGAAGAGGTGAATTCTTACAGCACCTGCTTTCATGCATCCACACTGGAGTGTCAGTCTGTGCTGAATTTACAGCAAACCTACATGCTTGGGTTCACAAATGTCCTCATTCTTCATAAACAAAACACATGGTCCTGCTTTGAATGGTCAGTCTGGATTGTTGTGTCATCAGTCTAGCTTCTTGATTGCTTGCCAACAGGACTACAATATAAATTTGTACATTTTTAGATCCCAGTCCTCATCATTTACTATGTATATGTAAATCTTTGCTGAGCCAGAACACAGGATGGCAATTCCCAGTGCTTCACATACCATAGGTAATACATGTTTTAGTTCACATATGTGACTTGCAAATTTCCTCTGGTGTTGCACATCTTTCTTTAAAAAGTCAGCTTTAGTAATGCTTCCTAATTGAGACTGTCTTCAGAATACTGACCTGGAGTTGAAATACAAATGAGATCATCAGCAGCAGGGAATGCCTTTAAAGCCAAATACTCTCCCTCACCAAAATTTCCTTCACTAACTCTAAGTGGCAGTGCAGAGCTTCACAGAGACAGAGCAGAACAGGAGATGGGGGCAATGTCTTCAACCTGTGGCCCGGTGTCTTAAACATACTGGGAGTTATAGGATCACCTGTATCTGTGTTTTAGGTCCAGGGGGTAATAAAATGTGTGTTATTAAGAACTTTCTAGCCAATCTAGATACGTCTGCTAACTGAGTTTAACAGCAAGATAATAGTAGGTGCTCAGTTTAATTTCCTGCATTAGGCTGCATCACATGCTGTCACTGACTTCAAACACCAGTTAGCATCTGACCAACAACAACAACAACAACAAAAACAACCCCAAAAAAAAACAAACCCAAAAAGTGAACCCAAAAATAACTCTTTTGAGGGAACACATTTGTCAGCATCTAGGTGAGTTAAGAAAGATGCACTCTTAACTGGCGCAACACCATTCAACATGCAACCATCAGCATAGCAGCGTTCATCACATAAATACAAGCTTAAAGTCCTGTAGACAAGCTCAAAGTGATTTCACTTCGGAGGTGGATTTCACCAAATCAGGGTAAGGAAAACTGTCTTTCTTCTTGGATTCCGTTCTTGGACTCTCTGTAACTGAAGATTTGCAGAAGGATGTTCTCGCATTGCTGTGGCAGCTGGGGACTGACTCACTCCTCAGCCAGAGCTTTTCCTGCCCATTAGGTTATTTTTCCAGAACGATGTCTTTCACAGTTGAGTAACAGTACCTGAATAAAAACTTCTAGTTGCTTCCAATTAAAACTACTCTACCTGAACTTCAGGTCCTTCCTGAATCTCGAATTTGGTGAATGGGGGTTGGACTACATGATCTCCAGAAGTCTCTTCCAACCCTAACAATTCCATGAATCTGCAAATCCTGTAGATCTACTATCAGGCTTTAGTGCCTATATGATTAAATGCTCTGCAGTTTCAAAGTTTTTCATAAATGTTAAATAACTGTGAAGTTTCAAGGGCTAAGACAAGCTGCTCCTGCAGGTAGCAGCAGTGTTGCTGGAATTCTCATTTTTTCTGGAAGTTTTGGTGTCATTTTTCATCTGTTTGTGTAAATTAAGACATCAGGTGCTCATTAGTCCACAGCTCAGGAGCCTGTTCCTTAGAACCTCTGGTGGTGTTGCTTCATGCCTGCAAGATGTACAGTTTTCAGCACTAAAAATAAGTTTAAAAAAGGAATATTGAATTCACCTGCATGCTGGTTTCTGACCTAATAACTGCTACTCTGGAGTGAAAAACCTTGTGTTGTCCAAAATTATTCTGCAATAATTAAAGGTTTGCAAAGCATCCCTGAAAAAAATATAATACAACAGAAGGAGTAGAGCCATACAGCAGGAAGTTGCCAGAAGCTGGCACAGCCTATGGGGAGTTTTTGGGGTTCTGTGCAGCCTGTTGCTGCCTCTCAGTCTCAGGAGATTTATAAAAGAAAAATTCTCTCTGCTTGCTTTGGGTGTTTGTTGACAGTAATTTGCCATTGTATTGTTTCCATTTATTACATTTATCATATAATGACAGCAATCCTCCCTCTCCTTTTTGAATAAAGGAAATGTTTTAATACAGTTTTATAGGGCAATATGATTGAGGAGTGTTGGGGTTTTAGGAGTTCTCCTTTTGTTTTTCTTTTTCTCTTAAAGAATTTTCCCCATACGTGTTGCCAAGATACAATAAAGACTGGGTACTTGAGAGAGACAAAAGACCTGGCCACAGGGGGAGGAGTCCAGTTGGCTACCCTCTTTTACCTGGAGTTTTCTCATGTAGGGCAAAGATGCCACGAGATTTGGACTGGGGAAAAAGGGGTTGGGTGGAGCCCCTAGCTCTCTTGCTCTCTCGGCGTTCGGAAGGGAGAGGAGCTGCGGTCGCTGTAGAGAGAATTCGTCGCTGTAGAGAGAATTCGCCGCCGCTGCGGGCTTCTGCCTTCT
>VYXC01012573.1:162508-172537 GCA_013397175.1 Platysteira castanea | reverse complement strand
ACTTCCCCCCTCCCGGATTTTCCGCCGCCTGTCCCGGTCTCCAGGCGGGGCCGGTGCCGTCGCCAGCCCGGCTGACGTCAAGGATCCCATTCCAGGGGGGAACAGCCGCCCGCCCGCTCCTTGGAGACCGGCTCGGAGCCGGCCGGGGCCGGGGGGAGCGGCAGCGAGCGGGCGCCCTGGNATATGCAGGGCCCGAGACATCCCACGAGCGCAGCGGTGCCTTGGGAGAGCCCTGAGAGGGAAAACAGAACCGTGGCAAGGAATTCCCCAGCCCCGGGCTGCTCCAGGTGCCTCTGGAATAACGAGCCCCTTGGTGGGAACGGGGGAGGAGTCGCTCCGGGCGCGTCTCTGCGTCGTGGAAAAGGAAATTTAGGGGTGCAGAGNGATGAGCCGAGGGGAAATTCCTGCTCGGGGCGATGGGAAGGGTTGGGATGGGAAATCTCGCTCCAGCCCGGGGTGATCCCGGCCCCTCGCCGTGCTGGGGTCACCCAAGGCCCGGTGGAGTGGGGACATCGCTCCCGTCCCAGCACCATCCCCGGGGCAGCAGGGACGCAGTTTTCCAAGGAGCTGGGGGGTTCCAGGAGCTGCTGGAGCCTCCACAGGGAAGGGAATCCTCGCGGTTTCACTCCTTCGAGTGGGAGCATCGCTCCTGCCCTTCCCCCGGGCGGTGCCGGAGCGGGGAGAGGCACTGGAAAGGTGGGGAAACCACCCCCAGCTCCACAGGAAAAGGTTTGGATCACCCCCAGCAGCGTCCCCAGCTGGGCCAGCAGCAAATTCCAACAGCAGGAAGGGGGGGATCAGCGGGATTCCGACCCCTCTCCTTGTGCCCCCTGCCCTCTTCCAGGTGGGGAAACTGAGGCACGGAGGAGCGGGGGGAGCAGGAACGCGGCATTTCCCGCATTTGCTCCGTCCCGGGATGAGCAGGAGCCAGAGCAGCTCCTCCGGATGGGGTTTTCCCTGCGGGATGGGTTTTTTCCTGCGGGATGGGGTTTTCCCTGCGGGATGGGTTTTTTCCTGCGGGATGGGGTTTTTCCTGCGGGATGGGTTTTTTCCTGCGGGATGGGGTTTTTCCTGCGGGATGGGGCCGTCTCCGTCCCTCCCCTTTCCAGCCCCAGCAAAACACCGAGGGCTTTGGGATTTTTCAGAGGGGGTTTTGGGCTTGTTTTTCCCTGGCCGGAGCAAATCCATGGACCAGAGCACCTGGGGGTCCCAGCGGGGTCCTCTTTTGGGTTAAAGATGACCCCTTCCGTCACCCAAGGGCTCCGTGGGGGTGAATTTCCTCCACCTGGAAATTAAAATTCCTCCGTTTTCCCCACGCTTTCCCCATTCCCAGCTCACCTCTGCGTGGTGGCGGCGGGGGCTGCCCTGTCCCCGGCTCTATCCCCAGCCCAGGACCCCGATTTTGGCTCAGGCATCACCTTTATTCCCTTTGGGATCTCGCCTGGAGCGGCAGAACAGAGAACAGGATGAGAAATTTTCAGGAATTTCTTTTCCCGGCGTTTTGCTGCAGCTGTGTCCGGGTAAAGGGATTTTTGGGGGGCAGGAGCTGCCTCTGGGTGCGTTCAAGGTGCCCGGGGCTGCTTCAGCTCCAAGAGCCTGGAGCGTGTTTGGGATGCCAGATCCAGGATGCTGATCCTTAAACCTTTGATTGTCCGTTTTGGGAGTGTTTTGCCTTAAAAATCAGCGCTGGGAGCGGGGCAGGGCTCTGCAGAAGGCTGGGGATGGGGACAAGCTGCCAGGGGGGTGACACCCCTGTCCCCAGCTCCTGGCACGGCCACCACCCCCCTGGGGGGGGATTTTGGGGCCGATGCCAACCCCTGAGGGCGTCACCAGCGGGCACCACGAGGGAAAGGACCGGGAGAGATGGGAAAGCTCCCAAATCCCACAGTGGGGTTCTCTCCTCTCCCCTCCATCCCGAACCATCCCGAACTTTTCCCGGCTGTTTTTGGGGGTGTGCAGGAGCAGGGGCGCAGCTCCAGCCGGTGCTGCCGGCGCCGGGGAATCACCCAGCTGGAAAACCGGGAGCGGGAAATCCCAGCAGCTTCCCAGCGCTGCTCCACATTCCCGGGAAAGGAGGGCAGGCGCTCAGCAGCTTTATTTTGGGAGCTGCCGGGCTGCGGCTGGGAGCGGCTTCGGCCTCGGGGCGCGAGGATCTGGGGGATTTTTGGGGGCCATCAGAGCAGGGGTGGGGGTACAAAGGAGCAGAGAGAGCGGGGATGGATCCGGAAAGGGGAAGGAGGGAGGAAGATCCGGGGCGGTGATGGGGGGAATGAGGAGAAAATGCCGCATTCCAGCCTTGGAATGTGATGCTGTGGCTGGTCCCTTGCAGGGTGTTTGTAGGGGGAGTAAGAGAGGGGAGTGTGGCCTTTGGGGGGTTTGGGGGGGGTCCTTGGCACCGAACCTGGGTATGAGAGAGGGGACTGCGTCCTCTGGGGGTCCCATGGCCCTGAGGCTGGGAATAAAAGTGGGAAAAGTGTCGTGTGGGGAATAAAAGCAGGAAAAGCGTCCTGTGGGTGGCTGGACAGCACCGGGACGGGGCAGCGTTTGTGGGGACAGTGATGCCCGTCCCCCCTGTCCCCCTCCCACCCCACTGGGGTGCCAAGGGCTGTCCACCCCCTGAACGAGACCCCAGCGCTGGGTTGGGGGTGAAGGAGCCGAGAAACTGATTTTTTTGGAGGGGAAATTCTCTCCTAGACACCAAACCTCGATGCTCGGGGCTGCAGGAGCTCGGTGGGGGCGTTTTGGGGAGGATTTGGGAACCTTGGGATGGAGCAGGGGGACAGCCGAGCCCCAGCTGCCGGTGGGGGATCCCAGGAGGGTTTTCCCGTTTTTTGCAGAGCAAACTGGTGAAGTATTTCAGCCGGCAGCTGTCCTGCAAGAGGAAGGTGGCCCTGCAGGAGCGCAACGCCAAACTGGAGGGCTTCCCCCAGCTCCTGCACTGGTTCCGCATCGTCGACATCCGCAAGGAGGTGATGGAGGTACGGGCTGGGCGTTCCCACCCGGAAAAGGAAGGGGTTTTCCCAGGATTTTGTGGATTTTCGACCTCCACCCACCAGCGAGGGCACCCCACTGCTGTTCCCAGGGGGTTTCACGTGGATCTCACTGCAGTAGGCTGGGGACCCATGTCCCCATCTGTGTCCTCCTGCCGCCTCCCGGGCTCCTGAGGATGATGGGTGGCACCCAAAGGTGATCCCGCCTCCAGGGAAAAGGGAATTCTGTAACGGAGGTCACAGTCCTGCGCCTTCCCGGCCAGGGATGGGTTTTCCCGATGTTCCCAGATGTTCGGCTGGCTCTGGATATCCCTAAAACAGTGGAAAGACTGGAGATAAAGCTTAAGTTCCTCGAGGTTTTCTCGGAGATTCAGGTGGAAAATGGGTGGGTTTGGGTGTGTGACCTGAAGAAAACAGATTCTCACGGGTGTTCCCCGAGGTTCAGAGGAGCTCCGGGGCAGTCTGTGCTTCCTTCCTCATTCCCGGCCCATTCCTCCCTCAGGAGATCGCCCCCGGGCAGCTGAGCCTGGAGGATCTGCTGGACATGACCGACGACCAGGTCTGTGCCACCGTGGAGAAGTTCGGGGCCAACAGCGAGGAGTGTGCCCGGCTGAACGCGTCCCTGTCCTGCCTCCGCAGCGTCCACAAGTCCGGTGAGTGCCCTCTGTGCCCCGGGGCTGCCCGGGGCGGGTGGCACCGTCCTGCTGGGGTGGCACGGGCAGTGTGGCTTTGGGGCAGAGGCTGGCAGAGCTCCTGCATGGCTGGGGCTGGCTGGGAGCACATTTCCTGCGGGGAACATCTTGGAGCTGCCCTGGGAGCAGGGTCTGGGGGTGCTGGTGGGTGGGAGTTGGGACCCCAAACCCCCCCATGCCCGGGGCTGATCCCCCAGTGTGGGCAGCAGGGGAGGGGGGGTTCTGCCCCTCTGCCCCTCTCAGGTGAGACCCCACCTGCAGAGCTGCCCCAGCCCTGGGGTCCCCAGCGTCAGAAGGACCTGGAGCTGCTGGAGTGAGTCCAGAGGAGGAGATGCCCCAAGGGCTGGAGCCCCTCTGCTCTGGAGCCAGGCTGGGAGAGCTGGGGGTGCTCACCTGGAGAGGAGAAGGCTCCAGGGAGAGCTCAGAGCCCCTGCCAGGGCCTAAAGGGGCTCCAGGAGAGCTGGAGAGGGACTGGGGACAAGGGCTGGAGGGACAGGACACAGGGAATGGCTTCCCACTGCCAGAGGGCAGGGATGGATGGGATATTGGGCAGGAATTGTTCCCTGGGAGGGTGGGCAGGCCCTGGCCCAGGGTGCCCAGAGCAGCTGTGGCTGCCCCTGGATCCCTGGCAGTGCCCAAGGCCAGGCTGGACATTGGGGCTTGGAGCAACCTGGGACAGTGGGAGGTGTCCCTGCCATGGCAGAGGTGGGATGGGACAAAGGCCCCTCCAAATCCAGCCCATTCCATGACTCCTACAGGATCCCCCTGACCCCCCGTGCCCGCCGGAGCTCAGCCAGGACGCTCAGGGGAAACCCCTGACCCCCGGCAGCTCCAGCGCCGCTTCCCGGCCGGCTCAGAGCGGAGCCCCCCATTCCCAGAGCCCTTCCCAGGGAATGCCCCGGCCCTGCTGCCCTTCCCGGGCTGGATGCGCGGCTCCCGTGCGCTGCGGGCTCCGCGGGTCCCCGGGCGGTGGCAGCAGAGCTCCGCGGTTCCATCGCGCGTCACGGAGCTGCTCCGGCCGCGGGGGCTGCGCGGGGCCGGGGCCGCCTCTGCCCGGGGAGCGCCCGGGGGGAGCGGCAGGGGCCGGGCAGCGTCCGGCTGGGCTGGCACAGAGTCCCACAGAGCCTTGACGGGTCACGACAGAACCGTTTGGGTTGGGGAAGATCCTTTAGGAGCGAGCCCGGCCATTCCCCAGCGCGGCCAAGGCCACCGCTGCCTCATGTCCCCAATGCTCCACCCCTGCCCTGGGCAGCTGTGCCAGGGCCTGACCACCCTTTCCATGAAGAAATGTTCCCAATATCCAACCTGCCCCTCCCCTGGCCCAGCCTGAGGCCGTTCCCTCTCCTCCTGTCCCTGTTCCCTGCGAGCAGAGCCCGACCCCCCCGGCTGCCCCCTCCTGTCAGGGACTTGTGCAGAGCCACCAGGGCCCCCCTGAGCCTCCTTTTCTCCAGGCTGAGCCCCTTTCCCAGCTCCCTCAGCCTCTCCTGGGGCTCCAGCCCCTTCCCAGCTCCGTTCCCTGCCCTGGACACGCTCCAGCTCCTCTGGCCCAGCGCATCCCCAGGGATGGCACCACAGAACCGGGGCTGTGGTGCCAGCTGGGGAGGACTCTGGGGCAGCAGCAAACCCCTGTGGTTTGGGGACCCCAGACCCCCATGATTTGGGGACCCCAGACCCCTCTGCCCGGCTCCTGTCCCCTCTACAGGGGCTTCTCCAACACGGCCACACCCCAGGGGTTGGGGGGCTGGGAACGAGCCCCGCTGGGTTTTCATCCGGGCTTTGGGAGCGTGGAGCAGCCCCTGGGGACAGCAGGGGACAGAGCTGGTGACGGGACACAGCCTCGACCAGGGGCAGCCTTGTGGGACCAGCAGAGCATGGAAAGTCCCAGAGAGGGATCCTGGCTCCTCCCTGGAGAGATCTGGGCCGCACCTCTGGTTTTTGGAGCCCCTCCAGGTTCCCACAGGACCCAGAGTGGCAGTGCCACCGCCCCGCGCTGGGGACAGAGGCAGTGGGACCCCTCCCAGTGCAGCGAGGCTGAGCCCAGCCTGCCGTTCCCTAGGGAGCATTCCCCAGCTCCCTGAATCCAGCTCCTTCCCTCTGGCATTTCCTTGAGGTCTCCCTGCTGTTTGAGGAAGGGCGGTGGCTCCCCGGGAGCCCGGGGAGGCTCTCACTGTTCAAACACCTCTGACTTTTAGAGGCTGCTCCAAGCAAACCCCGCTCTCTCCCTCTGCCCGCTGGGCCCAGGGAATTCCCTGCTTTGGAAAAATCCGCCTGAGCCCTGATCTCGGCAGCCGCAGCGAAGTCGCTCCGGTTCCTCCGGAGTTTTCCAGCCGGGGGAGGCGGAAGCACCGGAGGTCTGTGGGATGCTGCTGCTCCATTTGCTCCCTAATGGGGCAGCTGATGGGGCTGCCAGCATTCCCGGTGCTCCACTGGATCCCGGCGGGAGAGAGCCTCCCGCCAGCCGGGCGTGGAGTGTTTGTCTTTCCCGGCGCTTCATTTAACCCCATCCATCATCCCGCTGCTCCCGGCGGGAGCTGCTGCTCCGTCCCCCCGGCACTGCCAGGATGCGGCCGTGGCCATTCCTGAGGATCGGGATCCTTGGGAATGGAGCTGCCGTGGGTCCGTGCCGTGCTGGAGATGTGTTGTCCCAAGGGTGACACGACCTTGGGGACAGCGAGGTGACATCCCTGAGGGGTGCAGGAGCTCCCAGGCAGTGGAGAAAGCCAAATCTCCCCGAATTTCTCCAGGATTTGGGTGTGGGAAGCTCCGCCTGGGTTGGGCTCCCTGTTCCCTGCCTCTGCCAAGTCAAACGGCTCCATCCCAGGGATTCCCCCTCTTTTTGTCCCCTGGGAGAGCGGGAGCAGAGTCCCTGCCCCTCTCCCGCCGGCAGGGAGCTGGGAACGGGCTGGGAGCAGTGGGATTTCTGGCCAGGGCAGGGCGGGATGCTCCCCGGATGCCTTGGGCTGAGCGTGGGTGGTGGGAGCCGATTATCCGAGATTCCCTACGGTCCAGGCAGCGTGTTTTGGTGGGATGCGGGATTGGGATGGGCAGAGCAGCGCTGCTGGGACCTCAGGAATGTCCTCCTGGGCTGTTGGGGGCTGAGCAGCGATGGGGATGTGGCTTTGGGGTGCACTGAGGGGATGCTGTGCTGCTCTTATCCATCCACCCATCCATCCATCCATCATCCATCCATCCATCCATCCATCTCTCATCCATCCATCCATCCCTCCATCCCTCCATCCATCCATCCATCCATCTCTCATCCATCCATCCATCCCTCCATCCCTCCATTCATCCATCCATCCATCCATCCTCTGGATTCCAGGGATTCTGAGCTGCTGGACAGCTCCGTGGCTCCCTGTCAGTGAGGCTGGCCCAGCCCTGAGGAGCTGTCCGGGAGTTTCCAGGATGGGGATAGGGAACCATCCCGGGATGGCAGCGATGCTCTCTCGGGATGCAGTGCTGGGATTTCAGATCCGTTGGGATTTCAGATCCGTTGGGATGTGACAGCCCCCCCAAAGGAGCCCCAGATGCACCAACTGCCTCCGAAATGCCTTTTAATCTGCATTTTATCTCCTTGTAAAGCAGGAGATTGTCCTCATCCCAAAAATGTAATTAACCAACAAGCTGCATCCTGCGTAAAAGCTGGAATTCCTTGGCAGGAGCCGCGGAGGCCGATTCCGAGACGCCGGGATTTGTATTCATAAAGCAGGAATGAGGCTCAGGATTAACCTTTCCCATCCATCTTTATTTATTGAGTCGTTAATTAGAGGCCTCTAATTTCCCAGGCCGGGGAGCTGCAGGCTGTTTCATGGAGATGGATTTTGCCATGAAATCCATGGGATGAGCTTGGAAAAGGAAGCGCTTCCCAAGCCCTTCATCCTGGGGGCAGCAGGGAAAACCCTGGAGCATCCCATAAATCAAACAGAGCAGCAAATCCACGTTAACCCCCCTGCTTTGGTGTGAGAGCAAGGCTGGATTGGGTTTCCCTTGGATGTGGATCCTTGGGAATGAGGTTTTGTTGTCGGGTTTGATCTCGGAGTGGGATTAATTTGATATTAAATCCCAGCAGCTCCGGGAGCTGGCGGGGTGTGACTGCTGAGGGACGTGTGGAGCTTGCTGAGTGTCCCACAGGGGAAAATGAGCTGGAATGGGATATTTGTGAGCCCTGGGAAGGCTGAGGCTGCCCTGGGGACAGCGCGGGGTCAGGCAGGGCCGGGAGCAGCAAAGGAAAAGCAGGAAAAATCCCATTTTGGGGGGAATTTGGGAGCTGTGCTGGTGTGGCGGAGAGGAGGGAAGAGTTGTCCTTCCTGGCATCCTGGTGCTGCCAAGCTGGGCGATCCCAGAGTTTATTCCAGAGGGTGCTATCCTGGGATGTGGGTGCTGGGACCGTGGGGGATTCCCAAAAAACCTCTGAGCATTCCAAAATCTCCAGTTTGGTCACCTGGGAGCAGCTTTTGGGAAGGGAAGGAGCGCTCGGAGCACCGCAAGGAGCAGCTGGGATGCAGGGCTCCCGTGGGATCTCTTCCCAGCTATTCCCAGCCTTTTGTTTTAAGGAAAACAAAGCAAACCACGCTCTTTGGCGTTTGGGACAGGCAGAAAAGAGGTGGAATTTTTCCGCTTCTGGATCTCCGAGCTGCATCCCAGCTCTTCCCGGGACTTTGTTTTCCTGTCGGTTTTCAACGGAGCCGTTTGGGAAAAGCTTCCCCGATGAAGTGGGGCGGAGGGAGGGCTCTGAGGGCATCGATGGAGCCAAATTCATCCAAAGGGAGCATCCGCAGGGACAGCAGAGTTGGCCCGTGGGCTCGGGGGGCGGCCGTGACTGATAGCCCAAAAATAATGAATATTTGGGATCTAAACAAAAAAAACAAGTTTGGATGAGCAACCGGGCGGCCAGTTTGAGGGCAGACCGGGCAGAGGGGATTTTTTCTTCCCGTGGTTTTCCAGCGGGGGAGCGCCGGGAGGGAGCAGGATCCGCCAGCCGGGAGCAGCCTTGGGAGCACGGAGAGCTTTGGGATGTTTCTGTTGGGTTTTTCCCCCTCCTCGGCGCATTCCCGGTTCGAGCTGATCCCACCAGGCGCGGTGCCCGAGATTCCTGCTTGGAATTGCTTTTTCCCGGCTTTTCCCGGGTATTTTCAGCCCGGACCGGGCGTTGTTTCTGTTCCCGGGAGCATCACTTGGGACACGGGGGACAGCGGGGACAGGGGGGCGCAGGGAATCCTCACCTCATCTTCATTAGCGCCGCTAATTAGCGCCGGGCCGGCTCAGCGTTATGCAAATCAGCGCTAGCGCGGCGGCCAATGGGAAGCGCAGGATTTGCATAGGCGCGAGGTGATTTGCATACGAGGAGATTTTTCAGTTTTTAAATTTTTTTTTTTTGTAAATATTTTTATTCTTCTTCATTTCAGTTTCATTTCTTTTTATTTATTCATCATTCTCATGAATTACTTCTATTTTTAAGCATTTATAATTTTTATTTTACTTCTTTTAATTTCTTATTTATTCTAATTAATTTTAATTTATAACATTTTTACTTCTTACTTTTAATTTATTTGTCTTTCTTATCCATTNCCAAAAATAATGAATATTTGGGATCTAAACAAAAAAAACAAGTTTGGATGAGCAACCGGGCGGCCAATTTGAGGACAGGCTGGGCAGAGGGGATTTTCCCTCCGTGGTTTTCCAGCGGGGGAGCGCCGGGAGGGAGCAGGATCCGCCAGCCGGGAGCAGCCTTGGGAGCACGGAGAGCTTTGGGATGTTTCTGTTGGGTTTTTCCCCCTCCTCGGCGCATTCCCGGTTCGAGCTGATCCCACCAGGCGCGGTGCCCGCGCTTCCTGCTTGGAATTGCTTTTTCCCGGCTTTTCCCGGGTATTTTCAGCCCGGACCGGGCGTTGTTTTTATTCCCGGGAGCATCACTTGGGACACGGGGGACAGCGGGGACAGGGGGGCGCAGGGAATCCTCACCTCATCTTCATTAGCGCCGCTAATTAGCGCCGGGCCGGCTCAGCGTTATGCAAATCAGCGCGAGCGCGGCGCCCAATGGGAAGCGCAGGATTTGCATAGGCGCGAGGTGATTTGCATACGAGGAGATTTTTCAGTTTTTAAATTTTTTTTTTTTGTAAATATTTTTATTCTTCTTCATTTCAGTTTCATTTCTTTTTATTTATTCATCATTCTCATGAATTACTTCTATTTTTAAGCATTTATAATTTTTATTTTACTTCTTTTAATTTCTTATTTATTCTAATTAATTTTAATTTATAACATTTTTACTTCTTACTTTTAATTTATTTGTCTTTCTTATCCATTCTAATTTATTTGTTTTAATTTTTACAGTTTTTAGTAATTAT
>VYXC01012573.1:148044-162347 GCA_013397175.1 Platysteira castanea | reverse complement strand
AAAATATGTTACAATTATTTGGGAATTTTTTATTCTTATTTTTTCCAAACATTTTACAATTATTTGGCAATTTTTCCTGTTAACTTTTTCGTATTTTACAGTTATTCAGGAATTTTTTATCCTTTTGTTTTGATCCGAGAAAATGATTCCAGCAACTCCTCACCCCCCACCCTCCACCCCTTGACTCGCAGCTTTCTCCCAACCCAAACTTTCATTTCCCGAGCCTCTCCTTCTCCTCGGGAGCCTGAACCGAAGCATTCCCATGAAAAGGCCGGAGCCAGGGGAGAGGCTCCAATTCCCAACCCAGCTGGGAAATGAGGGGATTTGGGGTTTGGGTGGATTTCCTTGATGGGGGCGATCAAAAGGCTCAGTCAGGGGGCCTGGAGCTGGGATCAAGGACCGAGCTCCACTTGGATCATCCCTGGGATGCTCTGGAGGCGCTGCCGGCAGCTCTGGGTGGGGATGGATAATTAGGAGTGGAGAGGAGCCTGCGTTAATTACAGCCCGCTCGTTATGCAAATGGCGCAAGTTGAGGGGGAGATGGGGCACCAGCGTGGGCTGGGTGAGGGGTGTCCCCATCCCAGTGGGGATGTCCCCATCCCAGTGAGGATGTCCCCATCCCAGTGGGGGATGTCCCATCCCAGTGAGGATGTCCCCATCCCAGTGGAGGATGTCCCATTACAGGGAGAATGTCCCCACCCCAGTGAGGATGTCCCCATCCCAGTGAGGATGTCCCCATCCCAGTGGGGCTGTCCCAGCCCAAGGTCCCCTTTTGGGCTGTCAGGGGGAGCTGGTGCTGGTGGGGGACCCGTGGGGACATCTCCACCCCTGGCTGGGGGTGGTGAGACCCCACAGTGGGATCTCCAGAGAAGCTGTGGGTGTCCCATCCCTGGCAGTGTCCAAGGCCGGGTTGGACGGAGCTTGGAGCAATCTGGGACAGTGGGAGGTGTCCCTGCNTCCTGAAGGTCCCTTCCCACCCAAACCATTTCAAAACTCCATGACCCAGAGAAGCTCCTGGCTGGGATGCAGTGCCAGGATAGACTCAATCACGGAATGATTTGGGTGGGAAGGCACCTCCAGGATCACCTCATTCCATGGGCAGGGACACCTCCCGCTCTCCCGGGCTGCTCCAAGCCCCATCCAACCCTCGAACACCTCCAGCCACGGGATCCCAACCCCTCCAGGGCTGAGCAGGGCACTCCCACCTCCCGCCCCACCGCATGGCCGTGTCTCTGTGCCCCATCCAGGCGGGAGCCTCTCCAAGCAGGACTGGACCATCCAGTGGCCCAGCACGGAGCCGGGCAAGGAGAACAGCCCCGGATGCGCCGCGGAGCCGGGGCCCTGGGGCAGGACGCACGCCAGCCCCAAGGTCCAGCCCAAGTGCGGGCAGCACCACTGCCACGCCGGCTCGTCGCACGGCCCCATGTACACGCACGTGGACCGCCTGACCGTGGAGGGCCACCCGGGGCTGTGCCCACCCCTGGAGTCCGGCCACCGCTCGCTGCCGCCGTCCCCGAGGCAGCGCCACGCCGCGCACACGCCCCCGCGCACCCCCAACATCGTCACCACCGTGACGCCGCCGGGGACCCCGCCCGTGCGCCGCAGGAACAAACTGAAGCCCCCCGGGACGCCCCCGCCCTCGTCGCGGAAGCTGATCCACCTCATCCCGGGCTTCACGGCGCTGCACCGCAGCAAATCCCACGAGTTCCAGCTGGGCCACCGCGTGGATGAGGCGCACACCCCCAAGTAAGTGGTGGCCCCCGGGTGCTGGGGCGTGGTTGGGGCGGGGAGGGGATCAACCTCATCCCAGCGCCGTGGGAAAAGCGCTTCCATCCCCGAGCGGCGGGGTTTTGTCCGGAGGTTTCGCGTGGAAAACTCTTTTTGCAGGGGTGTTGTGGGATGGTGGCGGTTCTGCTCCGCCCTGGATCTCGTTTTGGGGTGGATGAGGAGCACCCAGGGGCTCCAGGGTTGTTGGTGGGCAAAGTCCTGGCGTGCTGGAATGTGGGAGGGGAGGGCTGGATTTTCCAGCTGCTGCACGGGAACGGCCGTGAGAGCCGTGAGAGCTGCGTGGGGAGGGTGAGTGCACGCTGGAGAGAGATGGGAATCATCACCTTCCGGCTGAAAAGTGGATCTAGGGATTTATAAATCCTTGTGGAGAGGACAGTTTATGTTCTGGAGACCCGCCGGGATCTGTTCCGTCCCCGGCGGTGTTCGGAGCGCGCTCTCCGGGCTCATTCCCGCTGCTCCTGCTCTGCGGCTCCGGGGCCGGCAGAGGCTGCTGCTGTGCCGGGAAAGGATTCCCTGGCATCTCCACATTCCCTCTCCATCCCTTTCCGCCGCTTTTGGTGGCCGTGGGGTGGCGGAGGGAACCGGTGCCGCTTTGGGACATCGCCGCCTCTCCCTGGGGATGTGTCGGGATGGAGCTGGTCCACACTGGCCTCCCAAAACAGCATTCCAGGACAAACTGCTCTTTTTGTCCCCAAATTTGGGCTTCTTGAGGATAAAAAGGCCGTGCCAGAATCCCGAGGGAGGTGGAGGGAGCCTGGGTACCGTGGCAGGGCTCAGACCCTCGGCTCTATCCGTGATGTTCGGGCAGCTCCAGCTGGGACACGGGAAGAGTTAAATCCACTGAGAGGCTCCCAGTGCCAGCCCTGGAGCTGCCCTGGTTGGGGCAGAGGGGGCCAGAGTGGGTTTGGGGGTGCCAGGTGTGTCTGGTGGCCTCAGCAGCGCGGTGTCACTTGTCCCCTGGGCTGTGGCTGTGGCTGCTGCACGAAATGAAGGTGATTGTCCACCCTCCTTTTTCCCTGAGCTGGGAATTCTAAGTCTCCAAAGCTGTTGGAAATGAAACCGTTTTGGCTGGAAAGTTCCTCTTGGAAGGTCACCCTTGCCCTTGTGCTTTGGCACCGGAGAAAGTGTTTGCTTTGGTCAGTCCCCAGGAGCACCCTCGTGTCCTCAGGGAGCATCCCCACATTGCCAGGGAGCATCCCCGCATCCCGAAGGAGCATCCCTGCATCCCCAGGGAGCATCCTCACATTCCCAGGGAGCATCCCCGCATCCCCAGGAGCATCCCCCCATTCCCAGGGAGCATCCCCCCATTCCCCAGGGAGCATCCCCCCATTCCCAGGGAGCATCCCTGCATTCCCCAGGAGCATCCCCGCATTCCCAGGGAGCATCCCCGCATCCCCAGGGAGCATCCCCCCATTCCCAGGGAGCATCCCCGCATTCCCAGGGAGCATCCCTGCACTCCCAGGGAGCATCCCTGCATCCCCAGGGAGCATCCCCCCATTCCCAGGGAGCATCCCCACATTCCCAGGGAGCATCCCTGCATTCCCAGGGAGCATCCCCACATTCCCAGGGAGCATCCCTGCATTCCCAGGGAGCATCCCCGCATCCCGAAGGAGCATCCCCGCATTCCCAGGGAGCATCCCCCCATTCCCAAGGAGCATTCCCGCACTCCCCAGGGAACATCATCTCCCTTCTCCTGCTTTTATCGCCATCCCAGCACCCAATCCATGCTCTGGAGAAGGTCTCACTGAGGGCAAAGCTCCCCCTGTTTGATCTCCAGGGTGGTCACCGGATATTCCCTGATGATCCCGAGTTAAAGTTGCCCGGCACCACCGGGAAAGGAGCGCTGGAATCACTGGGAAGACTGGGCAAGGATCAAGGGAGTCAAGGTTTGGGTTGGAAGGGACCTTAGAGCCCACCTCGTTCCAAGGGCAGGGACACCTTCCATGGCCACCCTGCCGTGGAGCTGGGGCTGGGTTTGGATCACCACCATCGACTCTTTTGGCCGCTGGTTCCCCAGTGTGGGAATGGGACGCCTGGAATTTCCTGCAAAGGGAAGGAGCAGGGAGGGGCGTGGAGGTGGAAATGTCACCCGGGGTGACACAAACATAGTGATGTCCCCTCTGCCTTCCTCGCCACCTTCCTGGCACAGGAATTTTCCAGAGCAGCTGTGGCTGCCCCTGGATCCCTGGAATGTCCAAGGCCAGGCTTGGGATGTCCAAGGACAGAACTTGGAGCAGCCTGGGACAGTGGGAGGTGTCCTGGCCCGTGGCAGGGGTGGAACGGGATGGGCTTTAAGGCCCCTTCCCACCCAAACCATTCCAGGATTCCTTTGCTCCTCCCCTGACTGCATCCAGTTTTCCCAGTGCCTCCAGTGCTCCCTTCCCAGCCGTGCTGGGCAGTCCCAACTCCTGATTAGGGAATTAATCAAGGGAGCAGCCGATATTGGCAGGGCCCCGCTGTGCTCCAGGGGCCGCCGCGCCGGGTCGGATCCGGATTCCCGAAAACCTCTCGGAGAGGCAGGGAAGTTCATTTTCTCTAATGGCACTTAATGATTTTGCGGGAGACAACCACTAAATCCTGCCCGCTAATCCCATTAGCGCTTCGGGGTTGCAATTAGTGCGTTAAAGAGGCAGCTTCTTCTTTTCTCCCTCCTTTTTTCCAGCGCATCCCTGCTGGAGCGGGAGCTGTTTATTAGCCTGGATGAGGTGGAAAATGCCTGGCACAGATAAAAAGCGGATTAAAATGGAAAAAAATTCCGGGGCTCTTCTCAGCTAATTGTTGTTTTATGGCCACGGCCATGGAATTTGAGGGTGGGGTTTTTTAATGTCACGCTTCCGCAGTGTCCGAGTCCTCTGCCGGAGGGAGCTCGTCCCTGGAAAGGGATTTGGAGCCTTCCCTGATCAACCCCTTCTGGTTTTAGTTGTGCCCCTGGGCTCCTGGGTTGCTTTGGATCGGGGTTTTCTGTTCCCCGTGTCCTATTCCAGCATGGAAGGAGGGGCTGCACTCGGAGAGCCGAGAGTTTAGGGACACTCCTGGGGATCCCAAGTGCTGGATGGGATCTCCTGGAGTGATTTAGGGTCGAGATTTCTCCCCATCCTGCCTGTTCCCTGCAAGGACCCTTCTGAAATCCTCCCAGAAGAGAGCTCGGTGTCCCTCAGGCTGATTTATGGAATGGATTGGGTGGGAAGGGACATTAGGGACCATCTTGTCCCACCCCTGCCATGGGCAGGGACACCTCCCACTGTCCCAGGCTGCTCCAAGCCCCAATGTCCAGCCTGGCCTTGGGCACTGCCAGGGATCCAGGGGCAGCCACAGCTGCTCTGGGCACCCTGGGCCAGGGCCTGCCCACCCTCCCAGGGAACAATTCCTTCCCAATATCCCATCCCTCCCTGCCCTCTGGCAGTGGGAAGCCATTCCCTGTGTCCTGCCCCTTGTCCCAGTCCCTTTATCTCCTCCCCAGCTCAGGACGGGGTGAAACGAGCTCTGGGGAGCTGGGGGTGACTTTGGCAGGAGGAAAATCTCTCTCCCCATGAGCTGTGGGTGGGGATTGATGGAGAGGAGCCCTCGGGGCACTCCAGGGCTGCTCTCCCCGGATTTTTCCACCTCGGCACAGACAGGAGATAAACCACGGCCGTTTATTGGTGACAGCAGCAGCAGCCACCGGGTCCCCTCCGGAGCGAGGCCACCGTGTACCTCTTGATTCCCGCTGACAGCTCATAAACCCCTTGGAATGTCGCATTTCAGATCTCATTCCCAGCCTTTAATCCATCATTTCCGCGTGCCAGGACCTTCCGAGGCAGGGGTTAAGTTTTTGGAGCTTTTTTTTTGCGGAGCTCCCAGCCTCCAGTTTTCCTGCGCGGAGCCTCCAGCTGCCGACCGTGGCTCCAAGGAACATTGCTCCTGGAAAGATCCCCCGACTTCCATAAACCCACAGCCCATAAACACCTCGGGAACGGTCCTGGAATGAGAAACAAAGCACTGGGAGTGGCTGATGGTCCAATGCCCGTTTAACTCCCCGTGAGCTCCTCGGGCCCGGGGTCTCTCGTGGATGGTGAATGTGATCCATCGGCCGGGAGCCGGGGAAGGAGCAGGCTCGGCATGGCAGCTCTTGGAAGTCCAGGAGCTGGGGAACAGCTCGGTCAGGGCGTGTGTGACCCCTCGGAAGGGGCGTCCAGTAGATCTCTGGAGAAAGGGTCTGCCCTGGGCTGTGGGGTGGTCTTCAGCCTTAGACCCGCCCTTCGTCCTTGGACCTGTGCTTAGACCCACCCATCGTCCTTGGACCCCTAATTAGACCTGGCCTTCATCTTTAGACCTGGCCTTGAACCCACCTTTCATCCTTGGACCCATCCTTGGACCTGTCCTTCATCTCTAGGTCTTCCCTTGAACCCATCCCTCGTCCTTGGACCCATCCTTAGACCTGGCCTTCATCTTTAGACCTGGCCTTGAACCCACCTTTCATCCTTGGATACCTAATTAGACCTGGCCTTCATCTTTAGACCTGGCCTTGAACCCACCTCTCATCCTTGGACCCCTAGTTAGACCTGGCCTTCGTCTTTAGACCTGGCCTTGAACCCATCCCTCATCCTAGGACCCCTGATTAGACCTGTCCTTCATCTTTAGACCTGCCCTTAAACCCATCCGTCATCCTTGAACTCCTAAATAGACCTGGTCTTTGTCTTTAGACTTGCCCTTGGACCCATCCTTCATCCTCGAACCCCTAATTAGACCTGTCCTTCATCTTTAGACCTGGCCCTGAACCCACCTTTCGTCCTTGGACCCATCCTTAGACCTGGCCTTCATCTTTAGACCTGCCCTTTAACCCGCCTTTTATCCTTGGACCCATCCTTAGACCTGGCCTTCATCTTTAGACCTGCCCTTGAACCCACCTTGCATCCTTGGATGCCTAATTAGACCTGGCCTTTGGCCTGCCTTTTGTCCTTTGCCCTGTAATAGGACCTTTTCTTTGTTCTTAGACGTGTCCATCATCCTTGGACCCATCCTTAGACCCGTCCTTCAGTTTTAGACCTGTCCTTGGACTCGTCCTTGGACCCCTCATTAGACCCATCCTTTGTCCTTTGCCCTGTACTTAGACTTTTCCTTTGTACTTAGACCTGCCCTTCATCCTTAGACCCATCCTTCATCTTTAGACCTGTCCTTGGACCCATCCTTCATCCCTGGACCCCTCATTAGACCCATCCTTTGTCCTTTGGCCCATCCTTAGACAGATCCTTAATTTTCTCACCCGTACTTGGACCCGTCCTTCACCTTTAGACCTGTCCTTGGACCTATCCTTCATCTTTAGACCTGTCCTTGGACCCGTCCTTCATCCTTGAACTCCTCTTTAGACCAACCCTTCAACCTATCCTTTATCCTTTGGCCCTTCCTTCCTTCTTTGGCCCAACCTCAGACCCATCTTCCACCCCTTGACCTGCACTTAGACCCCTCCTTCACCTCTAGACCTGTCCTTGGGCCTGTCCTTCCTGCCTGGTCCCTCACTGGACCCACCCTTTGGTCCATCCTTCCTCCTTGGTCCCATCCTTTGTGCTTTGGCCCATCCTTAGACCCATCCTTTATCTCAGGACCCCTTGTTAGCCGCATCCTTCACCTTTCAGCCCATCCTTCTTCCTTAGGCCCACCCTTAGGCCCATCCTTCATCTTCAGACCCGTCCTCTGACCCATCCTCCGTGCTCCATCCTCCTTAGACCCGTCCCCTGACCCACCCTTCATCCCCTGACCGTGCAAAGGGGACCTGAGCCCAAACCCTCCTCTGCTTCCTGGCTGGGGCTCCTTTTGCCGTGCCGCTCTCTGGCCAGATCCACGAGCTCCGTGGCCCTCAAGGAACTCAAGGAAGATCCTCTGGGAAGAGCTGGAGAGGGCGGATCAGAGCAGGACCCGACCAGGCTGAGCCTGGGGACGCGCTGAGCCCTGGCGTGAAGCAGCTGCCGGACAGGACAGGACATTTTGTGGTGCACCCAGGTCAGGCCTGGGCTGGGAGGAGGCTCCTCCAGCTCAAGGCAAGCTGGATTTTGCCTAAATTTTCCACAAATTCCCCTCATCCTGTGTTGTTGCAGTGACATTCCGGGCGTGGATGTTGTCCTGGTGGAAAAACCTGCTGGTCCAAAGCCTGCTGAGGGCTGATTGCCTTCCCTTCAGCCCCCTTGGCACCGAGGTGGTTTCCTGGTGGGGTTTTTCCGAACCGGGGTGAGGATTTCCTGCATGGGTGAAGTCAGACGTGAAATTCAGTGTGAACTGGTGATAGAGCACTTCCCCATTTTCCTTGTGCTATTTCCAGCTCCAACTTCGGATGCTTTCCGTCCTGTGGGGGTTCTTCTCCATCCCACTTCACAAATTCCTGAGGATGGGATGCTTCCCGTGGTGCTCGGCCAAGTCTGGCACCCAGCTGGGGCCATCGAGGCAGAGGGGTGAAAAATGGAATCCCAGACCTCCAAAAACCTGGGAGCTGAGGTCAGGGAGGTGAAAAATGGAATCCCAGACCTCCAAAAACCTGTGAGCAGAGGTCAGGGAGGTGAAAAACCAGAATCCCAGACCCACAAAAACCTGGGAGCTGAGGTCTTCTCCACCATCCCCACCCCACCGAGCAGCCCATACTTAGGCTGTGCCTCAGATTCAATCATTTAAGCTTGTGTCTGGGAAGACACAATAAAGACGCTCTCACACCTGCTGGGTTCAGCAGAAAGGAGGGGAAAGACCCTTTATTGACATATCTCACATTCTTATACAATTCCCAACCCCACAAGGGATTGGAGGACATGTCACTTCCTTCTCAATCCCACTGGAGCAGAAAGGTGCTCATCACAGTTCTCTTATCACAAAAGGAATGAAAAACAGAAAATACCATTAAGTAAACATTGGCCATTATTTACATGAAACTGTGAGAAAGAATTTCTGACTCCAAGGTTAAAAACAGAAGGCTTTAGCAAAAACCAGGGCAACATAAGCTGGTCCTAAGCAGGCCCTGATGGGTCATTAATCCTGCTGCTCTGCAACCTTGACGATGGTGATGTTTCCCCTCGTAGCGATTCCCATGCACCCCCTGGATCGATTCTTTGATGTTCCCCACGGGCGGGAATTTGGGAGAGCAGCATCCAGGCAGCTCCACTGACACTGCCCAGGTTTGGGGAGGCAGGTGGGCTCCTGGCGCCGGGGATGAGCAGGAGATTGATGTCTGCAGAGCAGGTGGATGCAGCAGGACGTTTGCCCAGGAATAATCCGTGCGGAGAGTCTGCCCGCGGTGGGCACCGGCACCCGGCTCGTGCCAGTCCCCTCTGCCTCACCTCCAACCTCGGAGTCAGCTTGGGGTCCCTGGAGGGGCTGGAGCGTGTCCAGGGCAGGGAACGGAGCTGGGAAGGGGCTGGAGCCCCAGGAGAGGCTGAGGGAGCTGGGCAAGGGGCTCAGCCTGGAGAAAAGGAGGCTCAGGGGGCCCTGGTGGCTCTGCACAAGTCCCTGACAGGAGGGGACAGCTGGGGGGGGTCGGGCTCTGCGCCCAGGGAACAGGGACAGGAGGAGAGGGAACGGCCTCAGGCTGGGCCAGGGGAGGGGCAGGTTGGATATTGGGAAAATTCCATCATGGGAAGGGTGGTCAGGCCCTGGCAGAGCTGCCCAGGGCAGGCGTGGAGTGCCCACCCCTGGGGGGATTTAAAACCTGTGTGGATGTGGCACTTGGGGACGTGGGTGGACTCCACGATCTCAAAGGATCTTTTCCAACCTAAAGGATGCTGTGGCTCCACGATCTCCACGCTGTGTTATTTATCCCAAAACCAGACCCCCAGCCTGGAATTCTGCACAGGGGAGAGCGCGGGAAGTGTGGGAATTTGGAGAGCAAAACGCGCAGCATCTCCCCCTGTGCTTCCAAATCAGCCCCCTGATTAATCTCGCTGCCTTTGCCGGCCAGCCGGGGCTGTGGAGCCGTGCCCGGCTCCTGGAACGTGCCCAGCTGCCTCAAAGGATGCTCTGCACACCGCCAGGTGACAGTGATGAGTGGCCCCCGCACCAACCCGGCTCCGTGCTGGAATTATCCCGCTGCTCCGGGCTGCGGCGCTGCTTAGGAGTGTCATTAATGTTAATTACGGCCCTGCTATTCCATCCAGAGGCGCTGGAGCTTTGCCGCGCTCCGAGGAGAAACTTCTCACCGTGTCCTTTAATGAGGAGCTGCGGCTGCTTTCAAAGCCAGGCGGGCGTGAGGATGAATTTAGATCAGGACCAACAGCGTGGGAGAGGTGGCACAGCATTCCTGCCTCCTGGCACAGCACTCCTGCTGCCTGGCACAGCATTCCGGGCTGCCCGGGGGGGACAGAGGGCACGGAGAGGGCAGGGACTGTGGGCAGTGCCCAGGCTGGTGGCCAGGAGAGGGACTGACCACTGCTGGCACAGCCTGGGCTCTCCCCAGCTCCCTCTCCCAGCTGGAGCTGCGCAGGGGGGTCAGGAAGCAGCTCCCCTGTTCACGTTTCTGTGGTTTAAGAGGTCTGGGGGAGCATCTCCTCACCCTCCTGGCAGCCACCCTGAGCCGCTGGGGTGGCCCAAGCAGGTGCTGGTTCGGCCAAGGGCTCCAGGGATTCCTTGGCAGTAAAGGGATGGGAACTAAAAGTGGGGAGAGCAGGCACCGGAGTGCAGAGGAGGCCACGGAGCTGCNGGCTGGACACTGGGGCTGGGAGCAGCCTGGGACAGTGGGAGGTGTCCCTGCCATGGCAGGGATGGCACTGGATGGGCTTTAAGCCCCTTCCCACCCAACCCATTCCACAACTGTCCGGTTTGGCAGTGGATCCATCCCAACTGGCTGAGGCTGGGTTGCCTGGGGATGGGGAAACCCCCTCAGGGCGCCCCGGGGGGGCTGAATCCCTGTGGAAGCTTCTCCATCCAAAGGAGACTCAGCCCCACCACCCCTGGCTGCCCCCAGCTCACCCTCGCTGCCCTCCAAGGAACGCCACGGTGGCAACCAAGAAAACAGACGGGGCTTAATGAGAAACAGCTCCAGCTCCAGGATCCTGGCAATTACCTCTTCCAGCTCCTTCCCACCCCTGTCTGCTCCCAGCGTTGCTCCTGTGGCCCTGTCTGGAATTCCAGGGGGAGGAGAGGTGGGGAGGGGAACCTGTTCGGCTCCAACTCCCTTCAAAGAATTTCCCAGCTTTATAATTTGCGGCTGTAATAAAAAAGTTCCACTTTGTGCTGGGAAAAGAGAATAATAGATCAGTCAGAGTCGAGCCTGGAAACTCAGGCATCCAGGGAAGGGGGGACAGGCACTTGGATAAATATTTAACTGCCGAGGCTTTGAAATGAAGGAGCTGCTTTTCCTCTGGCCGGGGGAGGGAGGGTTTGCTGCCTCTTTGTGGGGATGAGGAGGATAAACGGAACATCTGGAGGATATTCTCTGTTTGGTGTTTTCGTATCAGCCCCAGTGCTGTGTGGAGCTTGTTCAGGTCTGGGTGGGGAACGAAGGAATTGCAGCTCTTCAGGTGGGGTCGGAAAATCCACTGGCTTTGCCTTGAGTCCTGGCAATACCAGGGAAGCTGCTGCACAGGGATTTGGGATGTGGGAATGCACACATCCCTGTGCCAAAGCTGACCTGGTGCCTCCTTCCCTGGCTGAGATGGCTCCAGCCGTGCTGGATTTGATCTCAGCTCCCCAAGACTGTTTGGGAATGCTCAGCCTCCTTATCCAGGGTGGTTTTAATGGTTTATTCGGGAATCCTTGAAGGAAAAGGTCGGATTTTGCCATCTACATGACAGTATGGGAAGAGGAAGGGAGAAGAAGTGGCAGTTCTTCTGGAGAGGGGCTTTGGAAAAGGCAGGGAGGGACAGAACACAGGGAATGGCTTCCCAGTGCCAGAGGGCAGGGCTGGATGGGATATTGGGAAGGAATTGTTCCCTGGGAGGGTGGGCAGGCCCTGGCCCAGGGTGCCCAGAGCAGCTGTGGCTGCCCCTGGATCCCTGGCAGTGCCCAAGGCCAGGCTGGACACTGGGGCTGGGAGCAGCCTGGGACAGTGGGAGGTGTCCCTGCCATGGCAGGGTGGGGATAAAATGACCTTCAAGCTCCCTTCCAACCAAATAATTCCATAAATATTGCATGAAAAAACTCCGGAGTGAATCCGAGGCTTTTCCTCCTTTCCCTGCCATTCCAACAGAGGCTGGAATGCTGCTGGAGCCGCCTGCCCGCGGCGGAGGAGGCGCGGGGGCAGCGCTTCCCCTGCTCCCTGCTCCGATTTCATCGGGAATATCGCGCAGTTAAACCACTCCAAAAGCCACAAACCTTCGGGGCCGAGCCCCGGCCGGGGCCGCGCTCTCCCGGCCAGGCAGCGGCGATCTTTAATCCCTCTGAAATACGGATGAGAGGATTTTTTTATTTTGTCTCCCCACTCCATTTCCCTTCCTTTAAGAGCAACGCTTGTGTGGAAATTGGTGCGTGCCGGCGGGGAGCGAGGCGGTGAATAAAACATCACCCGCAGGGGCAGCTCCTGTCTCGTGGCTAAATTCTAAATTAAACCCGTTTTAATTTATTTTTTTTAATGGCGGTAAGAATGGAAGCGACAACAAATGCCTGCAGAGCAGGGTGGTGCTGACTCCATTCCCAGGGGGTTTTTTAAGAGTCGGGAATGGAGGGTGAGCGCCGCCGGGGGCTGGGGAATGCTTGGGGTGTCCCCTTTGGGATGTTTTTTGGGATGAGCAGCCTCACAGCCCCGCGAGCGCTGGATTTTGGCTGTCTGTGCGGATCCCGCCCTGCCCATCCCCACATCCCAGCTTCTCCCAGCTCTTCCAGCCTCTAAACCATCCCGGGACGCCCCAACAGCGCAGAACCGCGTCCTCAGCGCCGCCTTCCTGCGGAAATCCCGCACCAGCCCTGCCCTCCCCGCACCCCGCGCCGCTGTCAGTGCCTGCTCCCTCCGGGAACGAGTGACGGGCCCTTTGTCCCGGTGTCTGCTCCTGTTTTTCAGCGCCTGTTGAAACCCGCTATTTTTTTTCCCCCCAAAGCCGCTGATAAGCGTTTGACTGATCGCGCAGAGCAGGCGGGGATGAGCCATTCAGCGGGATTGACACCTAAAGGGATTTGCATTTAAACGCTTCAAACTCGATGGGTTTTTTTTTTTCCCCCTCCCCTTTTTTTTTTTTTTTTTTTTTTTAATATATTTAGCAAATTCCTGCATGAAATTACGGCCCTAATCGTTTGCATTCACCTCTCCGAGCATGGAATCGCTCTTCCCGAGCATCCTGAGGCAGGAGTTAGCCCTGATGCTCCACGCACTCTGCCTTGGGGGTCGGTTTGGGCTCTCCCGACCAAGGGATGCACGGGATAAAGGAGGAAAAATGAGGAATTCTGGGTCAGGGGATGGTGAGAGGTGAAGGAGAGGAGCTGCAGGGGGATGCTGAGGGGGGCCACGATGTGCGAAGGGCTGAGATCCGGGATTTTGGGAAGCCAAGGGCTGCGTGGGGTCGGAGCTGATCCCGTTGTGCTGATGGGGAGCCTGGGACCTGCAGCGAGGCGTAGAATCCCGGGAATATCAGGATTCCAAGCCTCCTGGAGCAGGGATGAGGCTGGGACGTTGTGGAGAGGGGACCTGAGTGGCAAAAAAATTAGTGAGGATGTCCAGTTTTAGGGACCTGTCATGGATGTCTCCCAGATTTCGGGGGGCTCCAAGCTTCGAGATGGACCAGGCGTGGTTCCCTCTGCTCCCTCAAAGCCCTTTGGAGCTAAAACAAGGAATATCTGCTCCATCAGCATCTCCCCGCCCCTGCCTCGCCTGGAGAATCATTCCGGGAGCTGTCCGCTGTGACCGGAGGGAAATGGTCCTTCCCGGGGGCCGGGAGGGATCAGCACCACCCAAATCCACCCAAACGGCCCCTCCGGCTCTCCCTGGGCTTCCCGGGCTTCTCGTTAATCCCAGCCACGGTTTGGTGGGAGCGCCCACCTTTTCCAGCTCCAGGGGAGGGCTGGAATTCCGCTCAGAGGGGGGATTAGCACGGCCAACCCCGCTCCGAGCAGGGGAATGAGACTCGGCTCCATCTCCTGCTGCACTTGGCCGGTTCCTCCTGATCCAGCTGGGGTTTATCCGGCCAAAATTCCCAGCAGCGCGGGAATCCTGCCTCCCTTTCCAGGAGCAGGGGGTCTGCTGCTCTGCTGGGGCTTCATCCCTAGGGAAAAATTTCATTTTTAAATCCCCTTTTTTGCCTCTGCTGTCCTTGCGGGATTGGGAGCCTGGCACAGGGAATGGGATTCCTCCTGCCCAGCTGGGATGGGGAATTCAGGCTGGGAGGACCAGGATGCATTTCCAGCACGTTTTTCCCCACTTTGGGTAAATGAAGGGAGGATGGAAATGTTTGCCTTGGACACTGCCAGGGATCCAGGGGCAGCCACAGCTTCCCTGGGCACCCTGGGCCAGGGAGGAATTCCTTCCCAAAATCCCATCTGAATCTCCCCTCTTTTAGTTTAAAACCATTTCCCTCTGTCCTGCCATTATCCATGGAATCATGGAGTGGTTGAGGTTGGGAAGGACCTTAAAGATCATC
>VYXC01012573.1:120331-138317 GCA_013397175.1 Platysteira castanea | reverse complement strand
ACGCTAATTGTGGCAATTTGAGGGGTTTTCAATGAGAATATTCCTCCTGTGCTGGGGGGAGGCTGCTGCACCTCCGCCTCCCCCCGGGCATCCCCCCGGGTGAATATTGCCAGCAGCAGCTTTTCCTCCGGGTGGGAACCCGAGTAAAGGCGAGAATCCCCAACTAACCCCGGAGCGCCCCAAACCCTCGGGGCTGATCCCCGGTGCCTTTCCCTGCCCTCCTGCCCCGCTCCGCTGCTTTCCCCTCCTGCCAACAGCGGCTCTATTGTTAAACGCCGCGATCCTCCGCGGCTCGCTGCCGCTAATGAAGGTAATTAGCTGTGAGTCACGTCGGGCTCATTTATGTCACGAGGTCAAAATCCCCGCTACACTTCGCTACATTTTTGCAGCGAGCACATTTAGAAAGTAATTAAAAGGTTCAGCAGCCGCCGTTGCCTCCATCCCCTCTCCCCCTCGCCGGGCTGGCAGGATTTAATTGAGGCCAGTCGAAAGTTAGCGGGAATAAATTGCGGCTGATAAGGCGGAGGTTGTGATTTAATTCCGGGAGTGGAGCTGCTCTCGCCCGGGTGTTCAGTCCTTCGGGGAGCGGGGAATGATGACAACTCAGATCTCTTTGGTGATTTAGCGAGGGGGGAAAGGCGTTCAGGGAGGGATGAGGCTCTGCATGGAGGGGCCACTCGTCAGAGCGTCACCTCTGGGATTTGTGGACCAAATTCCCACCCCTGGGAGGCTGTGGATGAGGAGGTAGTGGAGGGATGTTGGGTTGTCACAAAGACTAGTGAGAAAATACCAAAAATATTGGCAATGTGGCGCTGGGGATGTGAATTTCCCTCCTTGGATTTGGAGGGAGCTTATAAAAATTAGGGATAGCGACTTTTATATGGGTGGATAAAGCCAGGACACAGGGAATGGTTTCGCGCTGCCAGAGGGCAGGGATGGGTGGGATATTGGGATAGAATTGTTCCCTGGGAGGGTGGTGAGGGTCTGGGATGGATTTCCCAGAGCAGCTGTGGCTGCCCCTGGATCCCTGGCAGTGCCCAAGGCCAGGCTGGATGGGGCTTGGAGCAGCCTGGGACAGTGGGAGTTGTCCCTGCCCGTGGGATGAGATGATTTTAAGGTCCCTTCCATCCCAAACCATTCCATGATTCCGCGGCTCTGACATCTCAATTGCCGCCTCCGCTTGCGGAACGACCAGAGGAGGAGAAGGATCCGGAGCCGCCACTGGCCGGAGGTGCTGGAGCAGGATCAGCCCGAGATGCTCCCAGGGTTTCCGACCCTGGATGTAAATGTAACCTTCAGCCGGCGAGCGCAATTAGAGCCGCGTGCCTGCCGCGATATTAAAATGGGATATTAAAGCAAACAGCGGCTCTCCCCGCTCCCAGGGATAATATCCAGCGCCTGTTTGGCCAGGGATTTGCCGGCACTCCGAGCAAACAGCCGGGAGCTGCCGCTGGTGCCCGGGAAACCTCTCGAATCCCTGAGTGGGAATCCAGCCCTAGGATCCCGGCACGGATCCGCTCCCGGGGCTGAGCATCCTGCGGGGCAGGACCTTTCCCGTGGCCGGGAGGAGCAGGAGGAGGAGGAGGAGGAGGAGCAGCCTTTCCACCCTTGCTGAGGCTGAAGAAGGATGTGGAATCCGAGCACGGCCATGCTCCTGATTACCTTCCTGCTCCAGCGGTGCCAGTGAACTTCCCTCTTTTTCCTCATCCTTCTCCCCCCTTTTCCCTTGGAAGGAGAGCACCGGGACTGCCTTTAACTCTGCTCTTCCCTTGGAAGGCGAGTGGAATCACCTTTGGAGTGGCTGGCACTCAGCTTTTCCCCAGCTGCCACCTCAGGCCGTGATGTCTTATTAAAAATGGGCGACGAGGCCGTTCCGGCTTTGTTTTCCCTTTCTCGTTTGGACATCGTGATGTGATTCCAAAGGTTTTGCAATCCCACCCTGCCCGCACATGGAGGCATCCTCTCCCTGGTCCAAACTGGGTGATGGGATCTGGGACGGGAGATCCCGATTCCCACAGACCCACAAGGCCCAGAGATCTCCTGCTTTCCAGACAGGGAGCTCAGTGAGCCATTCCAAGGGGAAATAGCAGGAAAATCCCATTTTTTGTGCTCATTCTTTGCTCCCCTTCCCAAAACCCTCAAATCCCAGCTCTCGATTTTGTTGCCAGTGCTGGTTTTCCTGGTCTCTCCCTGCAGATACGCTCTCAGTGCCTCGCTGGTCCCCGCAGATCCCTCGTCGGGATTTAGGAAACTCCATAAAACACAGGTACGCCCGCCCCGCTGCCGTGCCGGGCTGGGGGGTGAGGGATGAGCATCTCCCTTTCCATCTCTGCTCCGGGACACGGGGACCGGGGACATTCCCACTCTTCCCCATGCTGGGCTGTGCTGTCCTCCAAGCCCATTCCAATTCCATTTCCATCCAGATCTGGTGGAGATAAGGCTCGAGTCGCTATCAATAAAAGCTGCGTATTATCCGTGACCTTCAGCACATTCCCCATCTCCGGATTATCGCCCTTCCATATCTCCCCGGAGAGGGAAAAGCACTGGGAACAGTCCCAGCGCTGCTGGTTGATGGGAAGCTGCGTCCCAAGGGGCTGGGAACGCTGGTCCCCAGGGCGGGGAGGGGTTTTGGGGGTGCCTGGGGTGGGCAAAGCTGGGGAATCACAGCGAGCTGGGATCGGATTCCCTTTGGAACAGTTCTCCAGACCCAAGGGGAGGCTCAGGTCGGTGTTTTGGCATCCCTAGAAAAATCCCTCAACACCTGCTGCGCAGTTTGAGGGCAGCAGGGAGAGGATAAAGCCGGGCTCAGGAGATAAGCGAGGCTTCAGCTCTCCCTGGCCACTCTCTCCGTGTTTCTCTCCGCAGGTTTTCCACCAAGTACTGGATGTCTCAGACCTGCACCGTCTGCGGGAAGGGAATGTTGTTCGGCTTAAAGTGCAAAAACTGCAAGTACGGCGCCGTGCCGGAGCTGTGTCACCCCTGAAAGCCGTGAGGGGACAATCGGGGTTCTGCTGGGGGAGCCGAGCAGGGATTCGGGCGCGCAGAGCCCCAGCAGGCTCTCGCCAGCTCATCCTCACAGGAAGCTTTAATGAGGCGTGGAATTGGGTGAATAACACCCCAGAGCAGGGCTGGGCGTGGGTCTGGGCTGGGATCAGGGTCCTCGGGGAGGATGTGCCCGCCAGACCTCGGCTCTGCTCGCTCCAGAGCTCTGAGTCAGATCCTGACAGTCCCCCCTTGCTTAAGCCTGGCTTCAGCTCCCCACGTTGTGGAGATTCCCTGTGGAATTATCCGCAGGACACGGGAAATGGATGTGCTGGACCAGGCAGGGGTAGCTCTGGGCACCGGGTGGGTTTTGCCCACAGTTTTGGGCTGCAGCCTCTATTTCTGCGAAGTTTTGGGCGCCTCTGTCCCCTGGCAGGGCCGTGGCCCTGAGGAGCCCGCCCACCCCAGATCGGTGAATCCACGGTGAGAAGGAAGGGGATAAAACAGGACAGGACCGGGAAAGCAGCGAGGCAGAGGCTGGGGCTGCTTCAGCTGCTCCAAATCTGCCCCAGCCCAGCCTCGGACAGAACCGTGCAGCCGGCAGCACTTTTGGAAGCTGCTGCCGGAGCCGGGATTGCCTTTCCTGGGGCTGGGAGCTGGGAACGGGCGATTGTCTGCGGGTAACCGAGCGATAACGATCGTTGCTGCCGCTGATTAGGCGCTGATGAGTTGGTAAATTGGGATTTAAACCTGACGAGAAGCGCTCGGTTACTCGCACAGCTGGTGGGGCTTTTCTGGAAGGGATGTTATCAAATCCAGGGATTTTGAAGGGGTGATTCCGTGCTCGAGGAACCGGAAGCTTTTCGTGCTGGAGCTCTCCGTGCTGGAGGAGGGATGCTGTGCCCGGTCTCTGACCAGGATCGGGGATGCTGTGCCCGGTCTCTGACCAGGATCAGGGATGCTGTGCCCGGTCTCTGACCAGGATCAGGGATGCTGTGCCCGGTCTCTGACCAGGATCGGGGATGCTGTGCCCGGTCTCTGACCAGGATCGGGGATGCTGTGCCCGGTCTCTGACCAGGATCAGGGATGCTTGTGCCCGGTCTCTGACCAGGATCAGGGATGCTGTGCCTGGTCTCTGACCAGGATCGGGGATGCTGCGGCTCTGGCTGTGCCGATCCCGCTCCCTGTAATCCCACAGAAAAGAACAGATCCATTTCCCGGCAGTCAGAAGCTGGGAGGGAACACGAGGCTTTTAGGTTTTTTCCAGCCTTGCCCCGGCGCTGCTCCCCCCAGAAAGCAGAGGGGAACCGGCAGGTAAAACAAACAACCGGACCCCAAACCCCCCAAGCCTCAAATACCAAATTAATTCCTGCCTTTCCCTCTAGGAACAGCTTTGTAATAAAAGCTAACACGGGCAGCTCCTGAATTTTCATTACCCAGCTCATTGACTTGAAGCTGCCGTTCTTTTTTTTTTTCCCCCATCATTTCCCCTTGTTTTGATAAATCCTTTCCTCCTTTTTCCCTTTTCCCCCATGGCTTTCTGCCGGCCTGGCAGAGCGTGAGCTGGGGATGCGTTTCCATCCTTAATTAAGGAGGAACGAGAAGGATTTGGGAGTCTGCCTATGCCTGCATGCGTGACCCCGGGGGTGAAGCCCTCCAGACTCCTGGCTCCACAAAGCAGGAAAAGCTCCGCAGAATATCCAGAGGCTGCAAATCCTCTCTTTATTTTGGCTAAATGTCCTTAATTAAGCCAGGAGGGGACGGCACAGCGACAGGGACACATCAGGGGCCAGACCAGGCGCTTCCTCCCCCTCCGCTGCTCCCGAATTTAATCAAGCACCCAGCAGCGGGATGGTGGGAACGGGGATTTCTTGGAATGGTTTGGGCTGGAAGGGACCTTAAAGCTCGTCCCGTCCCACCTTCCAGTAAACCTTCCCCCCCAGCGCAGGACTCTGCTGCTTTTATTGCAGCCACCTCTGGCAGAAGTGACAATTGGGGGCATCCTCAAGCCTGGCTGGCTCCCCCCAGCTGGCTGAGGAAGGTTCGGGAATTTCCGTGCTGCTCCACTGGGATGGACGCGTTCTCCAAGGGTGTGCAGCCCCTCCCGGTTACCCAGGATGTGCATCCCGTACTGCTCCTGATCCCTGAGCCCGCTGCTTGGGAATTACGGGAAGCAGGGGTCTGGGAGGGTTCACTCAGGCAGAGCGAACAACCGAAGCCTCGTCTCCAGGTGCTTTCCCTGCGGGAAAAGGGGGAAAAAATATCTGAGCTCCATCTCAGAATGGGACCTGGAAGGCCTGGAAGGGACCTTAAAGCCCATCCCATTCCACCCCGTGCCACGGGCAGGGACACCTCCCACTGTCCCAGGCTGCTCCCAGCCCTGTCCAGCCTGGCCTTGGACACTTCCCGGGATGGGGCAGCCACATCTTCAACCTGTGCCACCCTCCCAGGGAAAAATTCCTTCCCAAATCCCATCCATCCCTGCCCTCTGGCAGCGGGAAGCCGTTCCCCTTTATCCTGCCACCCCACGAAGTCTCCATCCATCAATGTCCCCTTCTCACTCCTCTCTCCCTGTCCCCCGCCAGGCTCAAGTGCCACAACAAATGCACCAAAGAGGCCCCTCCGTGTCACCTGCTGATCATCCACCGCGGAGGTAAGGCCCTCTCTCCGCCCCGCTCCGTGCCTCCGGGGATGCTGCCAGCGGGTAAAACCTTCGAGAGCCCCCCGGGCGATTCGGGAGCCGGACCCTGGCGGGGTCCCCGGCGGGACGGAGGCTCCCGAACCGCTTGGGCGCTCCGGGGAAATGTTACCCACCGTTTTTTCCGCTTGTAGGGAGACGAGCCGGTCGGGGCGAGGCAGATTTGCATTGCAAACCACTTCCACCCACCCTCCCCCTGCCTCCTTTTCTTTTCAGATTCCCCACCGCACGGGGTAAGTCCAACCAGGTTTTAGCCTTTTGCTTCTGTCGAGAGCTCAGGGCGGATGTGGGACCCCGAACCTCCCGGTGCATGCGGGGTCCCCGCGCCGGGGACGCGGCCGTGGCCCTGCGGATGCTCGTGGTGCTTTCGGAGCTGTTTTATCCCGCTCTCCTGCGGGACAGCCCGGCCTAAAACCCACAGAGAGACAGGCAGAACTGTGCAGCAGGACGACGGGGCGGCGCTTCCCACTTCTTTTCTTCCAGATTTTGGCTCCCTTGCTGGCCAGAGGACAGCGACGGCCTGAGGGAAACGCTTCCAATCGCTCTTGCCTTAAATTCTGAGCTCTTAAACCCGTTCCTTTGTGTTAACTATCCCCCCAAGCCCGCCCCTTGGTTTAATCCCGGGGGAAAGGGTTGTGCTGGTGGCACCTCGGAGGGGGCAATTTTACGGCCTCCACCTCACCCCCACACCCTCGCTTGCAGGAAATTTGGGTGGAAGCGGTTGAAGATCCCCCAGTCAGGCTCGGAGCTGCTGCAAGCCCTGCCCGGCAGGCGGGGAAGGCAGCGTCCCGTCCCGGGATGGGCAGGAGTTGGGATTTGGGGCTGTGATGTCGCAAGAGCCGGAGCTGCCCGCTGTGCGGTGTAGGAGCAGCACGGCTTTGGGGTGGCCTCAGCATCACTGAAATACCTCCCGACCCCCCCAAAAAAACCCAAACTCGGCTCTTAAATCTATTGTCTTGGAGTTAAACCATGCCTGAGCCCTCCAACCTTCAGGCTGGCTTTTCCCCCCCAAAATATCTCCCTGCTGAGTGTGTTCTGAGCCGGCTCCTTCCCCTCACCCCAAAAAGCTCCGGCAAGGAGCAGGACTGTGCTGGCCGAGCCCCGGCTCACGGAGGGGCCGGGACAGCTTCTGGACCCCCCAAACTGCAGCCTCACGGCCCGGGGGGGGGTTGGCTGTGGCCGGGGTGCAGGAGGATCCCGAATTTCAGCTGCCACCCCGGGCTGGAGGTGCCGCGGGAGTCGCTTCGGAGAGCGGTGTGCAAGCACAGCGCGGCCCCGGGCGCTCCCGCAGAGCTTTGATGTCTCTCCCCGTCTCTCCCCCTCCTCTCCATCCCCGTTTCCCTCTCCCCCTCCTCAATCCAGCAAGGTTAGTCCGGACAGAGTCGGTGCCCTGCGACATCAACAACCCCCTGAGGAAGCCCCCGCGGTACTCGGACCTGCACGTCAGCCAAACGCTGCCCAAAACCAACAAACTCAACAAGGTGAGCCCCGAGCCCCCCGTGCCCACCCCCTGTCACCGGGACAGGACCCCCTGTGCCCAAATATCCACAGCTTTTCAGAGAANAGCCACTCCTGGGGCTCCAGCCCCAGCTCCGTTCCCTTCCCTCGACATGGGAGGATGTTCCAATAAGGTTATGTCTTTTAAAAATAAAATGGGATCAGCACTTCCAGAACAGCCTGGATCCTGCTGTCCCACTCCCGCTCCACTGTGGCCTCTCAATCTCCAGGTCCAAGCTGAATTTGGGGTGGTTTGAGGTCTCTGCTACCAGCGGAGCCTTCAATAAATAACAAATTTATTGCTGCTAATAAAACGAGCCTGGGATTTGATTGTCCCTGGCGGAGCTGCTCAAGCCAGACCTGGCAGAGCACCTGGCTCGCTCCTGCTCGGCACTGATACAACAAACCCTTCACGGGGCTGGTTCTGATGGAATTTAAAGCCTCTTGGCCTCCAGTGGAAAATTCCTCGGAGGAAGGGCAGGGTGAGGGGCTGGCAGGCTGGAAGTGCTCAAGGAGAGGGATGTCACTGAGGAGGAGGGGAATGGACCATCAAATCCCTCAATTCCCAAAGCCTGGCTGAGCTCCTCCAGCCCTCAGCACCTCCTGGCTCTGGGAGAAGTCTGGGTGCCAAGATGCCCCTGGAGATGCTGATTTTAAACCTAAATCTCTTCAGGAATTCCTTGGTGCGGGGATCTGCTCTGGTTTTGTCATTATGGGGTGGTGGAAAAAGCCTTTGACCTGAGCATTCCCACTCAGGTTGAAGTTTCCCCTATAAATGTTCTTATTTCAGCAGGGCCTTTTTCTTACTTTGGCGTTTCTGAAAACATTTCTTTAGAAATATCCTGGATAAAATCATGGAATGGCCTGGGTTGGAAGAGACCTTAAAGATTCCCTAATGCCAACCCCCCCGTGAAATCTCTTTGTTGTGACCCTCGCTGGTTGCTTAAAAAAGAATTTACCTGGCCGAGATTGTTGAGCACGGAATGATGACCAACACGGGCTTCCCGGAAAGCCCAGCTCATTTAAGAATTAATTAATTAGGATGAAATTACCAGCTGGGGAAGGCTCGAGCAGATTTTTTTAACCTTGGAGGGGAATTCTGTGGGGATGAGAATGCTCGGTGCTGCTTGAACCCTGATCAGTGGCTCCAGGCTGGGCAGCAAGGGGGGAAATTCTGGCCTTGATTTTCCTTTTTCGGATCCAAGATATCGGAGCAGGTCCCTCCCCACTCATCCCAGCGCACACCCAAAACCGCTGGCCTTGACTGGGAAGAGCCAAGGAATGGCGAGGAATTTCTTGGGATGCACTGGCTGCTCCTTCCAGATCCCTCTGCTCCCTGCAAGGCCCTGGGGTTGGGCTCCAAGGAGCTCAGCAGGAGCTGCCAGGACCTTGCTGTCCCCAAGGACCGAGCCCCAAGGTGGTGGCCCCAATGCTGGCCTTGGTGGCTGCGGCTCCGCTGAGCTGGAAGATTTGGGGTGAGGGTGGGCAAGGAGCCAGTTTATGGTGGGAAACGGCCTCGGGGAGCACAAAGGGCTTTGGGAAAAGCTCTGGGTGTTTCCTAGGACTTCTGGAAAAACCGGGTGGGGTGATCCACGCAGCCGCCACTTGTCACCGTCACACCTCGGGGTGGCACCGGCCAGCGCTTCTCTCACCCTCTCCTCTCTCTCCCCTCCTTCCCCGTGTCCCGCAGGACCACATTCCGGTGCCCTACCAGCCCGATTCCAGCAGCAACCCCTCGTCCACCACCTCGTCCACGCCGTCCTCGCCGGCCCCGCCGCTGCCGCCCAGCGCCACCCCCCCGTCCCCCCTGCACCCGTCCCCGCAGTGCCCGCGCCAGCAGAAGCAGTTCAACCTGCCAGGTACTGCCCGCCCGCCCGGCACAGGGGCACGGGGGTGTCCTCGGGGTGGGGATCCATCCCACCCAGCTCCCGTCCTGGATTTACACCGGGGTGGGGAGAGGGCGGAAGGAGGAACGAGGAGAAAAGATGAGTTTAGGGTAAATCAGGTTTGGAGTCCCTGGTGCAGCCTCCTGTGTGAAGAAGGGTCAGAGCCCAAGGCTTGATCCAAGGTCTTGGAAAACTCCAGGGTTGGAGCTGGCACAACTCCTGAGGCTGCCAAACCTTTCCAGGCATGGATTTTCCATGGCATTTCTCCTCAGGTGCAGACAGAAACCAGGGGCTTCCCTCCCTCCGTGAGGGCAGATTGGGGTGACCCCACCGTGGTTTTGGGGCGCTTTAGGGTGAGTGGTGATTCTGGGAATGTCTGACCTGGCTTGTCCCATGGAATCCGAACCCAGGATCCATCCGCTCCTGGAGCTCCATCTCTGCAGGGGTGGTGGGAGAACGGGGAGGTCCCGGGGGCTGCAGGACACAGAAGTTATGGAAAACGACCCAAAAAGCTCCTCCTGGGCTGAGGGTGTCCCCAAGGCTGTCCTAGCGTGTCTGCCTCGCTTCGGGATGTCCTGCTGCTCCAGGAAAGGTCCCTTCCAGGAGGGGAAAGGCTCCTGGCAGCGTGTCCAGCTGCTCCCAAAAAACAGCTGGCGAGGGGAGAGGGGATCTCCGGGATGCTGGAGCTCTCCTGGCTCTCCTGGTGGCCCTGCTGGGTCCGTGACCTCTTTGCTGGAGCAGCCTGAAGGCCGGGGTCTCTCCAGCTCCCCAAAATCCCAGGATTAAGGAGCTGGGTTGGTCGGAAGGAAGGTCAGGATGGCTTCTCCAGAGGAACCAGGTGGCACCTCCGTGCTCCGTGGCGGTGCTTCCATCCTGAGAAGCCTTCAGCCAGGGAGGAAGAGGAGGAGGAGGGAGATGAGGAGGAAGTTGCCCGGCAGGATCCATCACCACATCAGCAAACACTTCCAAAAGCTGGGAAATCAACCACCCCGCGTGTCCTCGAGGAGAGGTGGCAGCCCCTGGGAGTGCCTGGGATCCAGGCAGGATCCTGGAATGGCGTGAGGAAGAGGGTGGAGGTGTGTCTGCGGAGACACAATAAAGATGCTCTCGCACCTGCCAGGTTCAGCAGAAAGGAGGAAAATTGGATGGATTTATTTACATTATCTCATTTTTATACACGTCCCAACTCCACAAGGGATTGGAGAGCATGTCACTTCCTTCTCAATCCCACTGGAGAAGAAAGGTGCTCATCAAAGTTCTCTTATCACAAAAGGAATGAAAACCAGAAAATACCGTTAGGTAAACACTGGCTATTATTTACATGAACTGTGTGAAAGAATCTGACTCCAAGGTTAAAAATAGAAGGCTTACAAAAACCAGGGCAACAGTGGAGGAGCTGGGAGGAAGCCCCGAGCTCTCCCGGGAATGGTGTGACCCATCCGTAGGGTCAGGATTTCTCCAGGCACAGCCCCGGAGCCTCCAGGTCCTGGGAGGACACGGCGTGGGTCCCGTGCTGGTGTGACCCCCAATCCACCTGCTGAGCCAGCCCTGGACCCCGCCTGGCTCGGGGGGGATCCAGCCCTTGGTGTCCCCTCCATGGGTCACTTCTGGAGCAGGGACCACCCTGTGGGGCTCTTTGGGACATTATTTCCCATGGTTTAAAGCAGAAATCACAGAATTAACCCCGCTCTGGGGACTCGGAGCACATTCCCGGCCGGCAGGGATGGAGCAGGGCAGGATCAGACCCCGGCAGCTCTGGGGGGAGTTTGCTCCCAGCTTTGTTCCCATGAGGAGCAGAACGGGATCCAAAGCAGGACCTGCCCTGCTCTCATCTCCCCGGCCGGGAAGTTCTCCGTGGTTCATCCCATCAGGGTGGTCATCTCAGGGATTAGGATTTGGGCTTGGAAACGGTGACACGGTGACCTCCTCCTGCCGGAATTACCTTCCAGGCTGCTTTGATGTTGGCTCAGGCCCTGCTGCAGGGCTAAGGTCGGACTTTGGGGTCTCCAAGCTGGAGAGGGGAAGCTGAGGGGTGGCCCTTGGGGTCTTGGGAGATAAGAAGGTGACTTTTGAGCTGGTGCCAACCTCTGGTGGCCTCGGCAGCTCCGAGCTCTTCACACCCACGGGCTGCTGGCCTCCAGGGGAATTGGATCAATCCCTTGGCTGGAGATGGGAGCTGCTGGAGGATCCCACAGCCCGGAGCCTCCCTGAGCTCTGCCTTTGGACAGCGGCTCCCGGGACTCCTGCCAGGAAGGACCAGGCTCCAAAGCAAGGGAGAAAAGGGTGGAATTGAGCCCAAACGGGCAGGAGTTGCCAATCCATCCCTTGGCATCTCCATGACGCTGAGAGCTTCCCAAATTCTGGTTGAGGGCCAGCACTCAAACCCCGCTGGCAAACCGGTGTCCAAACCCCACCAGTGACTTCGTGGGTGACATCAACGCTCTCCAAATGGTGTAGACGAGTAGATGGGGGGGAAAAAAATCAAATTATAACCCAGCAGAGGTCTTAATTCTTTGCCCTGGGCAAATCCTACGCACGATTTTGGAATATGGAATATTCCAGGCGGGGCTATGGAAGTGGGAGAGGTTGGACCGCACAGGAGGGGGTTGAGGTTTCCTGGTGAAGAACTGAGCACAGCTTGGAGCTTTCCCAGCTCCGCAGGTCGGTGTCGAACCCCCTTTTTTCCTCTTTTCCAGCCTCCCATTACTACAAGTACAAGCAGCAGTTCATTTTCCCAGGTAAGGCTCTCCGGAAGCTTTTCCTGAGACGTGGGATGCTGGGGTTTCTCCCGGTGGGGGTTGGCACCTGTCCGGCTCTCCAAACCCCTGGATTTGTGCCGGGGCTGGGATTTCTCCCCAAACCTAGGTCCTCGATGCAGCACCGTGAGGCTGCTGTGGGGCTGGGTGACCCTAAGTGACCCCCAGCCCTGCTCGGGTGTCACCAAACTCGTCCTGGGGGGAGAAGGGTGGGGTTTGACCCCCTCGGGTGCCCCCAGGAGCTCTCTGACTGTGTCTGGGAAGACACAATAGAGAGGCTCTCACACCTGCCAGGTTCAGCAGAAAGGAGGGGAATGACCTTTATTATTGACATATCTCACATTCTTATTCAATTCCCAGCTCCACAAGGGATTGGAGGACATGTCACTTCCTTCTCAATCCCACTGGAGAAAAAAGATGCTCATCAAAGTTCTCTTATCACAAAAGGAATGAAAACCAGAAAATACCGTTAAGTAAACATTGGCCATTATTTACATGAAACTGTGAGAAAGAATTCTGACTCCAAGGTTAAAAACAGAAGGATTTAGCAAAAACCAGGGCAACATCTGACTCCGCTCTCCTGTCCCCAGACGTGGTTCCCGAGACGCCGACCCGAGCCCCACAGGTCGTCCTGCACCCCGTCACCTCCAACCCCATGTGAGTGATTCCCTGTTCCCTTCCCATTCCCGTTCCCATTCCCATTCCCATCCCCTTCCCCTTCCCACCCCCGGGTGGTCCCGGAGAGCTCTGGAAGGTGGGGAAGGAGGGCAGGGGGGTGGTTTATAACCCACAGCTCGTCACCGCTAGGAAAAAAAACCAGATTTTGATCCAAAAAGCCCAAGCTCAGGGGATTAATTAAATTATAATTAAATTATGATTAAATTATAGATGGATAACCAGGATACTTTTACCACCTCCAATATTTTCAAGCCCAATAAACTTTGGGTTGAAAGCTGGGAAAAACAGCATCTAATCAGCGTTAGAACCAGCCCTGCCCAGAGAGCTGAGCCCAAATCCATCATTCCCTGACATCCCAGTGCCTGTGCTGCTCCAGCAGCCACATTCCATCGCTGGATCTCTTCCCAGTCCTGTTTCTAAAGGCCGTTTTTGGAGGATTTTGGAAGCCGGGGGTTTAAGGGATCAGGTCTGGCCCCGGTTTGGGGCTGGCTCGTCCAAACTCTCCAAACTCCGCTGGGGTTCTGGTGGATGGAGGGTGATGGATGGAGCCACCATCCCCTGGGAATTCATGGAAAAGGGGTGAGGTCAAAGCCTCTTTTCCACCCCCTTGACTAAAGGAATGTGTCAGACATAGGATTTTTGGGGAGGAACAGCTTTCAACGTCCAAAATCTGCGATTCCCCTCTGGTTCCCCCCTCTGAAAACATCCCACGGGAGCCATCCCGGGCTCGGCTGGGTTAAACATCCCCGGATCCTTGGGAGACAGGGATTCGTGCCTGGGATAGCGATGAGGAGCCGGCTGCTCCTGCAAACCACCCGTGCATGGAGAGGCTCTGCAGCCACCTGGGCCTGCCACGCTGATGGAAACACCAGGATTGACCCCTTTTGTACGGGATCCTGGGATTTGTAACCCGTTAGAGGCTGTGGAACGGGGCAGGGCTCGCAGGATCGCCGTGTCCGAGGGGCCTGGGGAGTGGAATTGCCCTGGGAAGGCATGCTGTGATTTATGTGATTAATAAAAATAATTTATAATGTGTTTATATGGTGTTTGAAGCCACCCGAGCTGCTCCAGTGGATCCCTCACTCAGAACTTCCCTAATTCCCTGTTAATTGTCGGGAGCAGCGAGACCCCGGCCATGGACCCGGGGCTGGGAAGTGCTGAGTAAACAGGGCAGGAAAAGAGCTGGAAAAGCAGCCAGATTTGGGGGTTTTACTGCAGGGAGGGGACCTTTGAACCCTGCACTGCTCCAGAATGATGGAAAAACTCCTTTTCTTTCCTTCTGCACTTCTGCTTTGGCTGGTGTTGGTTGGGAAAAATATCTTAGAAATGCCTAAAAACGCCTCGAGTGTGGTCAGAGGCTGTGGGGGGGTAAATCTGTCCCTTGCCCCGGGTTGGTGACACTTTCTCCTCCCTGGTCCCTTCATCCCTGGGGCAGGAAGCGGGACTGCTCCCCGAATCCCGGCGTTTTTCCGCGGTGTTAATTCCGTAATTCTTTTAACAGCCTGGAAGGAAACCCATTGCTTCAAATTGAAGTGGAGCCCACCTCGGAGGTGAGACGGCTCCTGTGCTTAACGGGCCTTGGTTTTAGGGATGTCTTGGGGCACATTTCCCGGGAAATGGGGACGTTTCCCATCTGCGTGGTGGAACTGCTGATAATTGAATTAAAGGCCAGGCATCCGTGTCCCCACGTCGTGCAGAGGGACCCTCCTGGGCTTTGAGTTTGGAATTCAGTGAGGTGTTTTTAGGATGCGTTAAAAATGTGGTGGAAGGGAAGGAGGGGAGAGGGAAGATGAGAATGGAGCTTTTGGAGGGTGTTGTAAATCCTGTGGGAATTACAAATGGACCATCAGAGGGTCTGGGAATGCTGACCAGGATGGGAATGATGGGAATTAACGGTGCACAGCTCAGCCAGGGGAGGATGAAACTGTTTTAAGGCAAATTAATTAAATCTCTGATGAGTCACAATCTTAAATTTAACCCCCAGATAAATAAATGGCTCCAGAGGCTGGAGTCCCCATCCCCGGAGGGATTTAAAGCCCTGTGGACGCGGCACTTGGGGACACGGGTTTGTGGTGGCCTTGGCGGTGCTGGGGCCGGGTTGGAGCCCATCTCAGAGGGCTTTTCCAACCCGAAGGATTCCACAATTCTACGGAAATCTGGGATCCTGCCAACTTTGAGTAGAACGGGGCCGCTCTGGAGGCACCTGCCTGGTTCCTCCAGGTCCGAGTAACCAGCAGTGGGATCAGTGGGGCTTTTCCCACAACCTTCTCCCCATCTTATCATTCCCGACGCCCTTTCCCCCCCTGCAGAACGAAGAAGGCGCCGAGGAGGTGCAGGAGTCCGAGGACGACTTCGAGGAGATGAACCTCTCGCTGCTCTCGGCGCGCAACTTCCCGCGCAAGGCCAGCCAGACCAGCATCTTCCTGCAGGAGTGGGACATCCCCTTCGAGCAGCTGGAGATCGGCGAGCTCATCGGCAAGGGCCGCTTCGGGCAGGTGTTCCACGGGCGCTGGCACGGCGAGGTGGCCATCCGCCTCATCGACATCGAGCGCGACAACGAGGACCAGCTCAAGGCCTTCAAGAGGGAGGTCATGGCCTACCGGCAGACCCGGCACGAGAACGTGGTGCTCTTCATGGGGGCCTGCATGAGCCCTCCCCACCTCGCCATCATCACCAGGTTGGAGTTGGTTTTTCCATGTTCAAAAGTCTGTTTTTCCTGTCCAAAAAATGCGGTTTTCCCGTTGTTTTTCCTGCGGTCCGGCGGTGCTGTCGGGTTGAGTTTGCTGCCCTCAGGAAGGGGTGCTCTCTGTGTGCTGTGGTGTGGAGAGCAGGGAAACCCAAAGGTGTGTCCAGGTGGGTCATTCCTCTAGAGGAGTTGGGCTCCGGACAGGAATGGTTGGGTTTATCCAGGTGTGGGCAGCGCCATGGAATCTTGGGTTGGGTTGGGAGGGACTTTAAAGCTCACCCAGTGCCACCCCTGCCTTGGCCAGGGGCACCTTCCACTGTCCCAGGTTATTCCAACCAGGCCTTGGGCACTGCCAGGGATCCAGGGGCAGCCACAGCTGCTCTGGGAATTCCATCCCAGCCCCTCAACACCCCCACAGGGAGGAATTCCATCCCAGTATCCCATCCATCCCTGCCCTCTGGCAGTGGGGAGCCATTCCCTGTGTCCTGTCCCTCCAGCCCTTGTCCCCAGTCCATCTCCAGCTCTCCCGGAGCCCCTTTAGGCCCTGGAAGACTGGGAGGCTCCTTGCAGCTTTCTGGGGAGCAAACCGGGATTTGGGGGCTCCCAAGCCATCCAACACCTCCACAGCTTTGTTGGTCTGAAGGCATTCCCAAATCCCTGCCCTCACCCACGTTCCCAGTGGGAATGCAGTGCTGAGGCTCCCGGTGCAATCCCTGCATGGGTGGGCAAAAAATCCTGGCTGGCCTGGAGGCAAAGAGGCTGCAACTGCTCCCAGAGCAGCTCTGCTCACGGGAAACGCATTTATTCCCGGGAATCCCGTGGTTTCCTTCACCTCCAGACCGTGCATTCAGCCACGGGGCCGGATGTGATCCCACTTTTCACCCCACCTCGGGATATTTTCTCCCGGAGAAGTTTCCCCAAGGTGAGGCTGAGTTTTCCTGCTGGCAGCATTTCCAAAAGCAGCGGAATGGCACCGCTTCCATCGGTGATGAAATATTGCATCATCTTCTCCTGATGTCCCCAGCTTTCCCTTGAAAGCGGCACCTCCCAGTCCCCGATCCCAGACAGGGCGGCTCCGCAGGTGCTCTGCTCCCTCTTTGTCCAAAACAAAAGGATTTCACCCCAAATTTGCGGCACCTCATCCCCTGCTCCCTTGCTGCGGTGGTTTCACGGGTTGTGTTTGCCTCGGGAGTTTCACCCTCCGGAGTCAGGGTGACCCCAAGGGCGCCGGGGAGAGCGACTCCTTTCATTCAGGACCAAAAATGAGCCACCTGGGGAAAATTCCACAGCGTTTCCATCCCTCGGGCAGCTCCAGGCCGAGAGCTTTTGGGAAAGTGTGCAAACAGAGGCAGCGAGGGTGAGTCAGAGCCCCCATCCCAAAGGAAAAGGCGGCGTCCCCATCCCGCTCCTCCATCCCTTTGCAGCCCCTGTTCACTCAGCTTTTCAGGGCTGTTCAATAGCAAAACCTGGGAAATGTATTCCTGGGTTTTTTAGGGGTTTTTTTGAGCCATGGGATGTTTTCTCTTCTGTTTTCTATTCTATAAAAGCAGAGAGGTGCCGTTTTTGACAGCTGGACAAAACCAACCCGTGTGCTGCTGCATCCTGGTGAATTAAAATGAGGAACGTGGAGCTCTGCTCGTCCTGTTCCTCTTCCAGCTGCGCTCGGTCCTGTTTTTTTAAGGTCAAAATATAAATTTATTTGATTGGTCAAAAGATACCCCAAGCTCACAGCATTTCCAGGCATCATTTGGTTGTTCCTACAACCCATTTTCACCTGCATCCTTCAAAAGTTGAACCAATATCAGCTTTAAACCACAGGAGAGTAGAGTTGGATGGGATTTTGGGCAGGAATTGTTCCCTGGGAGGGTGGGCAGGCCCTGGCCCAGGGTGCCCAGAGCAGCTGTGGCTGCCCCTGGATCCCTGGCAGTGCCCAAGGCCAGGCTGGACACTGGGGCTTGGAGCAGCCTGGGACAGTGGGAGGTGTCCCTTCCACCTGGAATGGGATGAGCTTTAGGGTCTCTCCCAACCCCACCCATTCCAGGATTCCATGAGAGTTTTACAGTTGCAGCTGGAAACCCGTTCGGTTTCTCCTGCTGGGATTTCTGGGGTGCAGGAAAACCCATGGGGCTCAGCTCAGTCTCAGAGGACTTTCGGGAAGCCCAGGGCTGTGTGAGCATGGATCCCACAGCCCGGAGGTAACTTCCAGACTCAATTTTCCTGCTTGGAAGCTTCCTGTCGAGCTCTGTGCTGCTGTGACAGCACTGGAATCAGAGGATTTTGGAATGGTTGGGGTGGGAAGGGACCTCAAAGCCCATCCAGTGCCACCCCTGCCATGGCAGGGACACCTCCCACTGTCCCAGGCTGCTCCCAGCCCCAGTGTCCAGCCTGGCCTTGGGCACTGCCAGGGATCCAGGGGCAGCCACAGCTGCTCTGGGCACCCTGGGCCAGGGCCTGCCCACCCTCACCGTGGATATTTTTCCTCGTGTCTGATCTCATCCCTGTATCCAAGGGTGCTCCCTTGCCCTTGTCTGGTCTATCACTGGCTGAACATTTTTGGGAAGTCTCTGACCATCTCCTGTGAGGAAAAGCCTTCTCTCCACGTGGGTGTTCCCCTCCCGTCCACGTTCCAGGTTTTTCCTAAGGAATACGGCAGCCCTGGGGGATTTTCTGCTGAGGGAGCTTCTGCTTGGGTGTTGTAGGGAATGAGGCTGGGAAGAGGCCAGTGGGGCCTGGATGGGAATGGTCAGGGACACTGGGAATGGTCAAGGACACTGGGAATGGTCAGGGATGCTGGGAATGGTCA
>VYXC01012573.1:109629-120278 GCA_013397175.1 Platysteira castanea | reverse complement strand
CTGGGAATGGTCAGGCATACTGGGAATGGTCAGGGATACTGGGAATGGTCAGGCATACTGGGAATGGTCAAGGATGCTGGGAATGGTCAAGGATACTGGGAATGGTCAAGGATATTGGGAATGGCACTGGGAATGGCACTGCTCTTCCAACAGCACTTTCCCAAAGGGACCCAAGTTTCCCTTGTGAGTTTGTGGGAATAACTTTAAACCCAACTTTGCTTGGAGCGGGGGAAAACCATTCCCAGCTGCCTGAGGGGGGAATTATGGATACAAACCCAGGATCTCAGGATTTCCTCCCCGTCCCCGCGCCCATTCCCGGGGCAGGACTTTCTGTGTGTGGAAAAGGCCCCTTTTTTTCTCCTGGGAGCCCACAAGTGGCCACTCGAGGCCGTTTTCCCCACAAAATCCCAGCGATCTCCGTTTCCCTGCACGTCTGGGAGCAGCTGCGTGTCCCTGGGAAGGGGCTCCACCACGCCGTGCCACCGGCGCTGCCGGAAGGGGGTTATTTATAGCCAGGTTTATTTTTACTTTTCCCCATCCCGACGTTTTCCTTCCTGATTGCCTGTGATATTCAGGGATCGTCTCATTAGCAGAGCGAAATTTCCCCATCCAAACAGCACGGCCCCACAGGGGAAAAATGGATGGGGAAACTGAGGCAGCAGCTGGCTGAGGGTGGGGTGGTTTGGGTTAGAAATGTGATTTTTCCCTACATTAACCATTTTTATGGATAAAGGGGACCAGCACTGTTTAACATCTTCGTCAATGCTAAAAACTGTGGGATTGAGACTGGAAAAGGCTCCAGGGAGAGCTCAGAGCCCCTGCCAGGGCCTAAAGGGGCTCCAGGAGAGCTGGAGAGGGACTGGGGACAAGGGCTGGAGGGACAGGACACAGGGAATGGCTTCCCACTGCCAGAGGGCAGGGATGGGTGGGATATTGGGCAGGAATTGTTCCCTGGGAGGGTGGGCAGGCCCTGGCCCAGGGTGCCCAGAGCAGCTGTGGCTGCCCCTGGATCCCTGGCAGTGTCCCAGGCCAGGCTGGACACTGGGGCTTGGAGCAGCCTGGGACAGTGGGAGGGGTTCCTGCCATGGCAGGGGTGGCACTGGGTGGGATTTGAGGTCCCTTCCCACCCAAACCATTCCAGGATTCCTGAGTCGCCTCGTAAGGCAATGGAAAAGCAGGAATCCAGCATTTTTCGGCAGCGGGAGGAGGCGACTCCAAGGAACGCTTCCATCAGAGCTGCTAATGGGTTTTCTCTTGGGTAATGAGTGCTGGGGACAATTAACATCCATCTTAATTAGTCTGGAGCAGGAGCGGGTGCGAGCCCCGGCGCTCCGAGCGCTGCTCAATGGATGGCGGGGAGCGGCGGTGACGTCCTCGGCTCGGGGGGACAGAAAGGGCTGGAAAAACTCCCCGGGAGCTGGAATAACGAGTTGGTTTTGCTGGTGGGGAACGGGACAAAGCCAGGCCTGGGTAAACCCAGCTCCTCGGGGCTCCTCTCCCCAGAGCAGGAGCAGAGGTGAAGCCTCAGCCTCCCAGGGGAGATTTCCAAGGGTAAAATCCCTTCCTAATCCTGCTCAAACTGCTCCAGCCAACCCTGGAAGAAGAGATTCCCACCTTTTAGGATTCTGGGTGTTATTTCTGGGGAAAAAAGGGGGGATTTGGATGCTTGTTGATGCTTCCCAAGGCTCCAGGGGCTCATCGAGCCCGGGATGGGAGCAGGGGATCCGCACGCCAGGTGCAGCTCCTGGGGGCTCCTGTTGGCTGGGAATTTCATTTGGGAGAAGGGAGCGAGGTCATCCAGCCTGGGAGAGGGTCTGGGCTGGAGTTTTCCTGGGCTCTGGGCACCCGCTGGGTCGTGCAGGGGGGTTTGGTGCAGCTTTTCCAAGATTCCTCGGGATTTTAGTTGGAAGCTCTGACGTGTCTCTCGGAGCCTGCACAAAGAGCCTGGATTTGCTGCACAAATCCCAGGATTTGCTCCCTGGGATGCTCCAGGCTGGGGTTTGGCCCCTCTCTGGTCACGCCAGGGTGACTTCACCTTTCCAGGGTGCCACCGGTGATGCCACCAGGGCTGATTTATGTCCCTGCTGGGAAGAGCAAGGAGAACAGTGAGGAACGTTAGGAATTAAGCCTGACCTTGGCAGAACTGCGCCAGGAGAGTTAATTTGTGGAAGGTGCCTTTGGAGCAGAGGAACTGGGAATGTTTCTGCTGGAGAGGGAGCATCTCCTAAACCCTGCCCTGGAGCTGCTGGTGGTGGGGGATGGAGATAAACCCAGTCCCTGCCCTTTTGGGAGATATCGAAGGTGGAATAAGAGCTGACTCCTTTTTCTGTGTGGAAAACGGGTTTTTATTTCACATTTCCTGGCACTAATTAATAGGGAAGGTGTGAGAGAGAGGGATGGGCAGGATATCCAAGGCACCTCAGCTGTTTATTCACGGATAACTTTAGTGCATGGACTAAATATTGGGGTTTGTTTTGGTTTTGTAATAGATTTCCGTGCTGGGTTTTGCCAATATTTAATGTTTGGCTCTGCTGAGGGGAGGAACGAGCCCTTCTCAAGGGATGCTCTCCCTTCCCCGGACCCCATTCCTGGTGGGATTGAAGAGCTCTGGACAAAGCTCGGCTTTAAACTCTCGGCTCTTCCGAGCCTCTCCCGGTGCCAGATCTCCTGACATTTACAGGCACAGCCCAGCTGGGAAGGATTTGGGGCTTGTAAACCTTAATGCTCGGGGAGCTGGGGATGTTTAACCTGATTTGAAGGAGGGGAAGGGTGGAAACCGCGGGCGCTTAAGATGGAACAGACTGGGGGCTCTGGATTTTCCCAGTGGATGCTCCGTGGTGCCTGCAGCCAGCTCCCCGTTCCCTCCAGGGGATCCAAATTGTCCTTTGAGCTTTAATGAACCACAAATTGAAGGAACAACAAGGTCAGGCTTGGGGACGGAGCCCTGAATATCCTGAGTGGCATCGCTGCCCATGGCAAGGGTTGGGGTGAGAGGATCTTGAAGGTCTCTTCCAACCCAAACCATTCCAGGATTCTATGAAATCGGATTTTTCTCCTCAGTGGACTTAAAACGCATCCTCCCANTGGAATTAAAACGCATCCTCCCAGTGTTCCTTCCTGCGCTGGGAATTGAAGGAGACGCTCTAAACCCTGCGCAGTGGGAGGGAAACTGAGGCACGGAGCTGCCAGCTGGATTTCCTCCATGCCAGGCTGGAGCCAGGGACGCAGGGAATGGCTTCCCATGGACAGACAGCAGGGTTGGATGGGATTTTGGGAAGACATTCTTCGCTGGGAGGCCTTGGTAGAGGCTGCCCCTGGATCCCTGGCAGTGCCCAAGGCCAGGCTGGACGGGGCTGGGAGCAGCCTGGGACAGTGGGAGGTGTCCCTGGCCAGGGCAGGGGTGGGATGAGCTGAGCTTTGAGGTCCCATCCCACCCAAACCATTCCATGAGTTTCTCATCCCAGAGCATTTCCGAGGTGTCTTTCAGCTCCTGCCCTTCTCTCCCCAGCTCCTGGCTGTATTTTGGGAAGGGAAGCCACGGATTCCCACCTCCCCTGACCCAAGCACCCACTTGGATAGAACCCAAGCGCCCACAACCAGGACAGAGCTCCTTGGTTTTGAAACCCAGGTCTCTTTGACCTCTCTCGTGGCTGAACTGGGGTAACCCCAAAGCTTCCATGGGCTCCCCGTGCTTGGGGCTCATCCTGGCCACTGCTCCCCTTCCCCGCTGGAATTTCGGGTGTTTGAGTCCAGCATTGCTGCTGTGGGGCAGTTCCTGGTTGGATATTCCTCTCCTCTTGGAAAAAACTGTAATAATCATGGAATCCAAGAATGGTTGGTGTTGGAGGGGACCTTAAAGCCCACCCCATTCCTCCCCTGGCCACGGGCAGGGACACCTTCCACTTTGGGAGCCAGACCCTTCTCCTCCGCCTCGGCTGTTTTCCCTTTTTCCCACTTTTCCGCTCCATTCCCTTCCCTGGCAGGTAAATAATGGGGCTCGTAGATCATAAAACAAATAGGGATCGACTTCCTGCCAGGCGCGGGGTCGGAATGGATTGACCCGTGGGAATACACTCCCCCCGGATCAATACGGGGCCATCAGCCTGGATAAATCTTGATAACGACCGACAACGGCCGAGTCGATGCGTGGATTAATACACACATTAAACCTGGATGCTTCTTCCACCAGCAGACAGCAGCTCGGGGAGGGATCTGGAATATCCCGAGCCAAGAGGGTGGTTGGGAATGGGGAAAAGCAGCAGCCTGATCCTCTGTGTTTGGTGTTGAACCATTGAGGATGGCTGAGCTTTTCTCACCCACTGGAGCATCAAATCCCCGCCGGCGGCTGCTCCTTGACGTGGAGGGTGCTCCAGGGGGGGAAGTTTTCTGTTGTGTTTTAAGAGTGTTTCCAAAAGCCGTGGAAATATCGCTGGTTTGGCCCCGATTCCTCCGGGAAAGTGCTTAACGCAGCGGGATTCGCTTCGCTGGAGAGGAAGGGATTTAAGGAAATGCCTTTGATTAAGTGCCCCGCTGAGACATGGTCCCAAAAAGTCCTTCCGCTCGTGCCAGCTCTTCCCGTCCCTGTCGAGAGGCATCCCAGCATTTTTCCTGATTTTTTCCGAGCATCCTCAGTGCCTGGGATCCTCTCTGGGACAGAGCAGGGCTGCCTGTGTGGGATCCGTGTGCTGGCACCCTGCCTAGACAAGGCAACAGCTCCTTCCTGTGACAGCAGCATTGATTTTTTATTAATAATAATTATTATTACTATTCCAACGTGGAGCTGGCTTCCAGGGAAGCAGCCGGCTCGATCCAAAGTTTCTTCCCTGCCTCCAAAAGGATTTTTTTTTTTTGAATTTCTTTTCCTTCCTGAAGTTCAGAACAGCAGGAGGAGTGGGGTGCAGAGAATGCATCAGGGACGAGGAGGTTGAGATGCTTCCACTCATCCCTGTGCTCCCAACCCTCCCTCTCGGAGCCGATTCCGAGCGCGTCCTCTCCAAAGGCAGCAAGTGGCACCTGGAGCACGGAGTTTTTTTCGGATGACTCGTTTGCAAGCCTGGCTTTAGCTAAGCCCCGGGGCCTGCTTTGCATTCACCTGGCTCCGAGCTCTTCTCCCCGCAGCTGGAGAAGAGCTTGTCTCCTCTATTTCCTCCAAATAAAAATGCACGGAGTTGGCTTTTTCCAAAGAACTTGTTTTTTTCCGAGGCGACGGTGGAGTCGGAGCTACTTTTCGGCGAGGCTGGTCCCCCTCCTCCTCCTTTTCCTCCTCCTCCTCCTCCCGCAGCCCTTGTGGTTTGGCTGTAGTTATCTCGCGTGCCAGCTGCCGGCAGGGAAATTTTGCTGCCTAAGTAATATCCATCAAAAGCCGGCGCTTCCATCGGCAGGAGGTGGTGGGATGAGGGGAGCGTTGGCTCTCCGGGGCTCTTCTGTTTCCTCCCGCTGGTTTGGCTCGAGCAGAGGCTCCTCCATGAGGAGCAGGAGGGTCTCTCCCACCTCTGGGCTGGGGATGTGGGCGCACTGCTGGAAGTGACAGGAATTGAATTCCCTGGCTTCCCGTTGGGGTGGCTTTGGGTTCTGCTGGATGGGATGAGTATTTCCAGCCTGGGATCTGCTGGGTGCTGGTACTCGGGTCACGGCCCTGAGTTGCCACCAAGGTTTTGGCTGCTGCTTCCACAGAACCAGGGAATTGTTTAGATTGGAGAAGATCCTTAAGGTGTCAATTCCAACCATTCCCCGAGCGCTGCCAAGGCCGCCACTGATCCGTGTCCCCAAGTGCCACATCCACACAGCTGTTAAATCCTCCGGGGATGGGGACTCCAGGGATGTGCCAGGGCTTGACAACCCTTTCAAGTGAGGGAATTTTCCCTAATATCCCAATTTTTTCCTCCCTGGTCATGGCCATGGTGTTTGGATGTCGAGGGCTGAGGAATTTCAGGCTGGATGCTGCCACTGGTCTGCTCTGCTCGCTCTGGCACTGGCAGGGAGCCAAGGGGCGAGAATTCCTTATCCGCTTGGAGGAAAACAAAACCTCGGGATGAAAATGAACCCAAAGCTCTCCCTTTGCTGCTCTTCCAGCCTTGTTCAATTTTCCTTTTTGTGAAACACCTCAGGAGCTGTCGGGTTCCAAAAGCGCCGTGGCCAGATGCTGGGAAAAGAGGAAAACAAGCCAATCTGTGGGAACAGCTGGAAAACTTCCCAAATAAGTCAGGAACGTGCCAGAATGCGCAGAGCTCCTTCTTTCCCTCTCTGGTCCTGCTCAGATGAAATCAAATAAGTCCCGGCTCAGTGGTTCCTGTTGCTGTTTCTTTCTTAACATCCCCCAAAGGGTCCTTTTTCCGTGAAAACCTCAAAGTGGGTAAACTGCTGGGGAACGTGGGAGCATCCAAGCATCCTCTGCCGTGTCTCTCCTCCAGCACAGATGTAACCTGGGAGCAGAGGTGTTTTTATATTAAAGCATTTTTTATTAATTCCCCACCTCGCTCTCTTCTCCAGTGCCTCCCCTGGGTCTGTAGTGCTGGCTGTCACCATGGCATCCGAGCTGCTTCCCTACAAATCCACATCCCGGCAAGGAATGAACTTTTAGGGTCTGGCATTTATCACTTCTTTAGCTGAATGGGCGTTTCTGTGGATGGGAAGAAGGAAGGGGAGCACAAAGCTCCTGGAGTGATGGAATGTGCCCTACAAGCGCCGGGCCCTTGGCTTGGGATGATCCTGAGCTGGAGCCAGGATGGGGCTTCACCTATGGAAATGTTGGTCACCAGTGTCAAGGTGGTGGCCATCAGTGTAGAGGTGATGGCCATGAATGTAGAGTTGTGGCCACTGGTATAGAAGTGATGGCCATCAACATAGAGGTGATCGTCATCAATGTAGGGTGATGGCCATCAGTGTAGAGACAGTGACCATCAGTATAGAGGTAATGTCCACCAATGGGGAGGGGTTGGCCACCAGTGTGGAGGTGATGACCATGAATGTAGAGGTGTTGGCCAACAGTGTGGAGGTGATGACCACCAGTGTAGAGATGATGGCCATTTGTGTACAGGTGGTGGCCATCGACATCGAGGTGATGGTCATCACTGTAGAGGTGATGACCATCAGTGTGGAGATGATGGCCATCAGTGTACAGGTGGCGGCCATCAACGCAGAGGTGATGGCCATCAGTGTATACTTGATGACCACAACTGTAGTGGTGATGGCCACTGGTATAGAGGTGGTGGCTGTAAATGTAGAGGTGTTGGCCATCAATGTAAAGACAATGACCATCAATGTAGAGGTGTTGGCCACCAGTGTAGAGATGATGGCCATTCGTGTACAGGTGGTGGCCATCGACATCGAGGTGATGGTCATCACTGTAGAGGTGATGACCATCAGTGTAGAGACAATGACCATCAGTGTAGAAGTGTTGGCCACCAGTGTAGAGGCGATGACCATCAATGTAGAGGTGTTGGCCATCGATGTAGAGACGATGACCATCAATGTAGAGGTGTTGGCCACCACTGTAGAGATGATGACCATCAATGTAGAGGTGTTGGCCGTCAACATAGAGACGGTGACCATCAGTGTAGAAGTGTTGGCCACCAGTGTAGAGGCGATGACCATCAATGTAGAGGTGTTGGCCATCGATGTAGAGACGATGACCATCAATGTAGAGGTGTTGGCCACCACTGTAGAGATGATGACCATCAATGTAGAGGTGTTGGCCGTCAACATAGAGACGGTGACCATCAGTGTAGAAGTGTTGGCCACCAGTGTAGAGGCGATGACCATCAATGTAGAGGTGTTGGCCATCGATGTAGAGACGATGACCATCAATGTAGAGGTGTTGGCCACCACTGTAGAGATGATGACCATCAATGTAGAGGTGTTGGCCGTCAACATAGAGACGGTGACCATCAGTGTAGAAGTGTTGGCCACCAGTGTAGAGGCGATGACCATCAATGTAGAGGTGTTGGCCATCGATGTAGAGACGATGACCATCAATGTAGAGGTCTTGGCCACCACTGTAGAGATGATGACCATCAATGTAGAGGTGTTGGCCATCAAAGTAAAGACAATGACCATCAATGTAGAGTGTGTCTGGGAAGACACAATAAAGACGCTCTCGCACCTGCCAGGTTCAGCAGAAAGGAAGGAATGAAAACCTTTATTGTTTACATTATCTCATTCTTATACACGTCCCAACTCCACAAGGGATTGGAGAGCATGTCACTTCCTTCTCAATCCCACTGGAGAAGAAAGGTGCTCATCAAAGTTCTCTTATCACAAAAAGAATGAAAAACAGAAAATACTGTTAAGTAAACACTGGCTATTATTTACATAAATCTATGTGAAGAAATCTGACTCCAAGGTTAAAAACAGAAGGCTTACAAAAACCAGGGCAACAGTAGAGGTGATGGCCATCAATGTAGAGACGATGACCATCACTGTAGAGGTGTTGGCCACCAGTGCAGAGACGATGACCACCAATATTGCAGAGAGGGGGTAAAAAACTCGAAGGGATGGAAGACAGAGGAGTCTGTTCTCCCACGGAACAGCACAAACACCCGGAGGCAGCGCTCCAGCTCTTCCTCCCTCATCCCGAGCTGCTCCTCCGCCAGCCGCCTTGGCTTTGCTCCCGCTGCCGACGTCTCCAGCCCACGTTGGGAATGCAGAGTGTTTATAAAGCAATTTGGGATTTGACTTGCTTGGCTGAGCACTTCGAAAACTCATTTTGAATTGAGAGTGGCATCTGCAGAGGGATGGGGCTGGGCCTGTCCTAACGCCGGGAAAGGCACCGGGATGTGAATGTGGATGCGCCATGGGATGAGGTGAACTCCCGAGGACCCCTGGAAGGATCTTTGCATCTCTGTCCCTGCCACCCCTCAGCTCTGGATGGCGTTTGGTCACCTCGTGGCACCGGGGCACGTGTCATCAACCCGCTCTGCCGCCAGGTGGGACAGAGAAGTCTGGGAGGCGAAGACAAGAATTCCCGATGAATTTTCACTTCAGCGCTGAATGAACCGCGCTCCACCTGAAGATGCAAATCGCCCGCCTTGTTTTTGGTGCCGAGCGGAGGCGTTTTGTGGCCTTGTCATTGACAGCCGTGTCCCTCGAAGCCACGCTCAGCAGGGGCCTCTCCAAGAGGAAAAGCAGAAGGCTCCGAGCGTGCCCCGGGCTCTTTGTCCTGCCCGAATGGGGAGCGATTGAGGAATGAGGAGGAGCGGGATTGTTGAGCTGAGCCGTGAAAAGGCTCTGCAGGTGGTGCCTGAATGGGCTCAGGTGCTGCACAAAAGGTATCAGCCGGGCTTTATCTCCGTGCTGGCAGCTCCTTATCCGGAGAAAAGCGGGATGTGCCGGTGCTGCGGGCGCTCCATGGATTCATTCGGGGCCCTTGTTCACCGAGGGGAGGGGAGAAGCACCTGGGCTGCTCTGCTGGCTCTGCCAGGGCCTGAGGAGCAGAGGTGACAGTGATGTGCCCTGCTGCCACCACCCCGGGTCTGGCTGCTCCCCTGCGGCGGCTCCATCCGCTGGGAAGGATTTGGAAATCCTGTAAATGGAGTGGAAAGATGGGAATCTCATCAGCAAAGGGCTGCAAGCGCCGCTCTCGGGGTTATCTCAGCAGTTCAGACGGGCAGAAATGTGAGGATTTTCCTCTAAACAGCCCTTTCCCAGGAAAACAGCTGATCTTAACTCGCTTTAGGGCTGGAATCCAGCCCCGTTCCAGCGCTAATCCACTCATTGCATTTCCAATGTCAGTTTGTGACCAATTCAGATCACAGGCAACTGGCTGTAAAATGGTTTTCTCTGGCAGAAAACGTGTTTTCCGGGGATTGGGAAGGGCTGGGGGAGCTCCTGTGTGTGCAGGCAGGTCGTGGAGGTGGGAGGAGGCTGTTGAGTGCTTAAAGCTTGGTGGGTTTATGCAGCAAATGAGTGCAGAAAAATGAAGGTGGTGGAAGGAGAATGGGTGTCCATCGTTATTCTGCACACTTGGATTCGTTCCGGTTATGGAAACCCGCGGATTTTATCACTGATTTCCAAATGCTTGGATCCTGATCTCCAGCAAATTCCTGTCTGACCGCAGTGGAAACATTGCAGGGGATGGGAGGATGGTTTAGATGGTTTAGTGTTTGTATTGCAGCTGCCCCGGGGTTAAATCCAGCTGGGATGCCCAGGGATGCGCTGGGACCCCGGCGCAAGGAAAACCCATCCCTGAGGAGGCACTCGCTGCCCTAAACCCCCACCGCAGCTCACTTGAGTCCAGCAGGACAACTCCGAACCCTCCCACTGAGGAAATGTTTGGAAGGGTGTTGTTGTCTTTCCAAAAGCCCTGGGATATGAGATTGATCCCGTTCCTGTTTTGCTGCTTGTCCTGAAAATTCTGCTCTCTGCCCGTGGGGCCGTGTGGAGCTTCTGGCTCCTTTGTATTTGTGAGCTTCTGGAGTTTGGGGTTCTTCTGGGTTTCATGGACCCATGGAGTGGTTTGGGAGACCTCAAAGCTCATCCCATTCCAGCCCCTGCCACGGGCAGGGAGGGTTCCACTATCCCAGGGCGCTCCAAGCCCCATCCAAGGTGTCCGTGCCCATGGCAGAGGGCTGGAATTACACGGTCCCTAAAGTCCCTGCCAACCCAAACCACCCCACGATTCTCTTTTCTGATTCTGAGGTGATTTTTACCCA
>VYXC01012573.1:63019-79180 GCA_013397175.1 Platysteira castanea | reverse complement strand
CCGGCGGGCACTCCGGTCACCCAAAACCACCAGCGACTTCCCCTCATCCCAACCCCGGCGAGCCACAGGGGATGTCCCGGCTGGGCTGACGAGCAGGGTGGGTCCGGGGCGCGAGCTGGCGAGGGGACAAGGACGCTGCTGGACCCGCTGAGGGGCAAATGCCACCGTGGGAAAGCCGGCGGGGAGCGCGCAGCCGGCTGGGCACGGCTCACGCAGCCCTCCCGCAGCTCCAGCGCCGGCTGAGCCCTTTTCCTGCCGCTGCCCAGCGCCTCCTCCCCTGCCTCTGGACCTGCCATGGCCTCGGTGTGTGCCTTTTGTTTGCTCTTCCTTTCGGGACCCGGAGCCCGGGGCGGGGGGAGCGGGGCCCCGGCCGGGCGGCAGCCGCGGCAGGGGCGAGCGGGGCGCGATGCCCGGTGGCCTCTCCGCGGCTCTCTCCGGACACAAGTAAGGCTGGGGGCGGCGGGGACACTCCGCGGGGGTGGCTCAGGGTGGCTCTGCGCGGCCCGGAGGGTGGGAATGGCTCTGGTTCCCAGCGAAGCGGGAGTTGCAGTTTTCCAGGATGGTTTGTTCGGGATGGGATCGGGGGTTCGCTCTCCTCCAGCTCCCTGCCGGTGTCTCAGCCTGGGAATCGCAGGGGGATCGTTCCCAATCTCCGCCTGCTCCACCTGTTCCTCGCCTCGGACGCACCTTTGGCCTTGGCAGGGCGGGCTGGGGATGCAGCTCCCTCCGGGCTGGGGTCTGCAGGACCCTTTTAGGCACTGACGGCCTTAGAACCCCCTCCCAGGTGCACCTTGCTCCACCCGAGGGACCTTCGGCTTCTCCTCCGTGCCACGGGCTGGCAGGGCCGCGCTCTGCCTTGGGTAAAGCACGGCAGATTTGGGGCACCTGCAGAGATGTGGGGTGCGGCTGTGGGGAGGGGAGGAGGAAAAGCATCCAGAGGGGAAGGGAAGCGTCTCCTGCGGGGAGGCGTGCGCTCCTTCCTCCAGCGCGGAGCTCATCCTGCAAACTGCGTCGGCACCGCAGCTGCTCCGGCTTCCTGGGAAGTCCTATTGATGCCAAAGCTGTCCTGGAGAGGGAGGGGGAATGACTAAAGTTATCCGCGGCCGCGTGCGGCTGCAGATGCGGGGTCCTTCCCCCCCTTCTCCCTGTTTTTTTGGGGAGGGGTTCCGAGCCTGTGATCAAAAGCTGGAGCTGGCGTCCATCTGCTTCTGACAACCTGAGCGCTCGCTGGCAGCTTCTGCATTCAGAGCCTTGAATTCCTCAATAATTAGAGGAGTTTTTTCCGAAAAAAAATCCCCATCTGGGCTTTTTCATGATGGGAATGAAAAGCCAAGGTGGGTGTGGGAGGGGGGCAGGTGGATTTTCAGCCCTAGCAACCCAAATCTTGAAATATTACATCAGCACCGAAGAGGTGTAATTAAGTAGGAAACAAATGAGCCCAGCTAATCTGTTTTGCTTGTTTGAGCTTAGCGGAGTGCAGAAAACAAACAGAGGCTGAATGATGAATGAGGCTTCTTTTTATTTATTTTTTTAAAGGGTTTTTCTTTCCCCGGGCCCCGAGGGGGAGGTTGGGATGTGGGTCAGGAAACGCGGCCGCTCTCCCCCGCGGCTCCGAGGTCACCCGGACGTGGCAGCCGGGGCTCTGCGCCGCCGCTCGCCCGCTCCTCGCTTTAATTGCCCGCTCTGCCAAGCCGGGGCTGCCTTGGACGCCTTCCCGGAGGGATGGGGATGGATCTCCGCGCTGCTCTTCCCCGCGCCTGGGCTGGCAGCGAAGCCGCGGCCCCGCGGGTCGCCGCGCCGGTGCCCTTTAACGCGGCACTGCCGCCTCCTCCCCCGCTCCGCGGCCCCAGGAGCTTCCGCAGGTCCTCGGGGCATCGCCCGGCGCTGGGGTTCCTGCAGGGAGTTGTTGCTTTTGGGGCGCCTTTGGGTGCCAGAAGTGGGGGAGGCTGCACGGGGACCCCACAGCCTCCTCGGCACCCTCCCGCCGTCTCCCTGTCCGCAGCCACCCCACAAAGGACAGGGGGACACGGGCCTGGCTGCGAGGCTTCCTCAGCTCTCGAAGCACCCCGGAGGGCTCCGGCAGCTTGGACGTGTCCCTGTGTGTCCCCGCCCGGCCGTGTCGCAGCTGTTGTGGCATCTCCCCGCTCCCTGCCCCGATCCTCTGGGGGAGGACTCGCGGGGCTGCTTTTGGGGCCGGCTGGGGTTTTGGGGATTGTTTTCTCGCCGCTCTCGGGCGCTGTCGGGCTCCGGCAGTGACACGAGGTGCCAGGAGCAGATGGCAGCCATCGGCCGGGCTGGCTCTCAGATCCCTGTGGCTCCCGGCACCGTGCTGGGCAGCGGCTCCTCGTAACCCCCTCGCTGCCACGTTGCTCTCTGGGGAAAAACTGGGGGGTTTGGGGGCCTCTCCGTTGAGTATTTCGCATTTAAGCCCCGCGCCCAACCCGCCGAGGAGTTTCTCGTTGCTGTTCCTGGTGTGAGGCCCTGAGCTGGGGATGGCAGGGGAGGAAGTTTGCGGGTCTGAACCGCTGCCCGTCAGTCAGCAGCGACAACGACCCTGTTCCCCCACCCCCCTCCTGCCAAACCTTCCAGAAATGGATTTAAAACCAGAGGAAACGAGCGGCGTTTCTGGCTGCCGAGAGGTCAGGGGGCTGTGCCATGGGCACGGCTGGGTGGGAACAGGGGGGGCCAGAGGGGCTGCCCCTGTCAGCTTGTGGGGTCATCCCGGGATGGGGAGCCTGAGGTCGTTCTTGCCCCAAAATCACGCTCCCAGAATGGGGAAACCCCAAAACGCTGCACGGCAGAGGAGATGCTCCCAGAATGGGGGACCCCAAAACACTGCACGGCAGAGGAGATGCTCCCAGAATGGGGGAGCCCCAAAACACCACATGGCAGAGGAGATGCTCCCAGAATGGGGGAGCCCCAAANCCGCCCCCGGAGCGGCCGGGAAATTGGGACTCGGCCAAAATGAAACAAGTTTTCCCCTTCCCTCCCGGGTGACAATTTCAGCCCCGCGGGAGCTCGGTGGCCACCAGCCAGCTCCCGAATCCACACCCCCGAGCGGAGCGCAGCCCCCGCCTCCCGCCAGAGCCAGCGCAAGCACTTGTGTTGTTATTATGATAATTATTATTATATTTCTTGTAAATTCTGTTTCTCCTCGGCGAGGGAAGGGCTGGAGCGATTTACTCGCGGGCGTTGCAGTGGCTGCCTGGTTTCAGCAGCGCTGCCTCTTCTCTCTCCGAGCAATCAGAGCAGCTCTGGAAGAGAAAATTGAGCAACTCGGTAGCGGGCGGTGTCTTCCTCGCCCGGCGAGGCTGTTTATCCTCCTCGTTTGGGTTGCAGCTGAATAAATTTGCCAGACAACAATGATATTAGCCTCGTCTCAAAGACTTTATCAATTTGCAGTTGTCTCTCCACTGATAGTTTTTTATTGAGCTGTCTGAGATGATATCCAAAGAGAGGACTGCAATTTCAACTATTAAGTAATTTGGGAGAGCAATTAGTGTGAATCTGGAAACTCCCTGTGTTGCTCCTGAATAAATCAACCTCTCTGCGAGAGCGGTGCTGAAAGAGCCTGGGCTGATTTATGGAGAAGGGAGGGGGTTCGGCCAGGGAAACAACAAGGAGAGAGTTCCTCGCCTGGAAAACTTTAATACTTTGGTGGTGCCGTGGTTCAGAGGGTGCTGGGGACTCCTGGGAGCTGGGATTTCCTCCGGGGGTGTCCCCTCCCTGCACCCCCATCTCCACAAGGATTCTCCACTGCCTGGAGAGGTCCCGGTTTTGCTTCTGCCTTGGTTCTCCCGGGGGAGATGGAGGAGGGATGGAAGGGATGGGGACAGGCACATGAGGGAGGGCAGAGCAGATCCCAAATCCTCCCTTGGCCCAGGATTTGATGGGACTGGACCCGGCTCATGTCTCCCAGTTTTAAACTGGGAGAGGGCTGATTTGGATGAGATACAAGGAAGATGTTTTTTAGGATGAGGGTGGTGAGATGTGGCTGCCCCTGGATCCCTGGCAGTGCCCAAGGCCAGGATGATTGGGGCTCGGAGCACCCTGGGGTAGTGGAAGGAGTCCCTGCCCATGGCAGGGGTGGAATGAGATGAGGTTTAAGTTCCTTTCCCACCCAAACCCGTCCATGATTCCGTTCTCTGACACCGCAGGACTCTGTCCAGGGCCTGCCTAAGCTGAGGTCTCACAGGAGCTCCTGTTCCTGACCCGCAGTGCCAGGCCCCTCTCCCGGGAAGGGATCAGCTCTGGCGGCCGTGATTTACACCTGGTAAATCCCTGCTGACTGCCACATCCATCACGGCTGGGATCAGCTCCCGGGAGGATTTGCTCCATCACCTCCTCGGAGCAGCCTGTGCCTCCCGGGATCACCCCTGCTGGGTGGCAGGTGACATCTCCCTTTTCCCTGGGCTCAGGGAGCTCCCCTGGTCCCAGCAGCGACAGGACCAGCTCAGGTGAGGGCAGAGCCAGCGGGGTGAAGCACAGGAACCATCCCGGCCCTCCTCTCCCACTCCAAGGTCATCCCGGGGAAGTTATTCCTGAGCCCGGGGAGCCTCCACCTCTCCAGACAGTCGCTCCTGTTTGGAGCTTCTTCCCGGTGGCCCCCGCTTCCCCCTCCAAATCCCTCCGTAATCCTCACGTCTCCCTTTCATGCTCCTCCTTTTTTTCTGCTCCTAAAACAATTAGCTTGGCTCGAACCCTCTGCAATCCATCAATTAATACGAGCTGCGGCAGTAAATTAAAGGGAAACAGGAACAACTATGCTGGGATTAGGTCACTGAAACTATAAACTTTGGAACAAATCAGATTTCCTTGGGAAGGGAAATGGACAGCGGCGATATGTCAAGCCCTGAGATGAGACAGGCTCGGAACAACTTTCCAGAGTCTCCTGACTTGGCCGCTGGATGCCAGAACTTCTTCCCCAGGGAGAGTTTTGGGTTGCCAGAGCCCGTGGCTGCTGCCGAGGGCTTGGATGGCCAAATAAACAAACCGGGAGAGAGGGGAAACGGGAAAGGGGCGGGGGGGAAGCTGCAGGGGCGCTCCGGGTGTCAGGAGCTGCTGCCAGCCCTGCATCCCCTTCTCCCCCGGGGGTGATGCTCTGGGTTGTGGTGCCCTGCTGAAAGGTCGGGTTTGTCCATTCCCAGCTCTCCCGGTGACGTTCCTGCCCTGCCAGCGCAGGGAGGGAGCTGGGAATGGTGCTCAGGGGGCGTGCAGAAGGGCCAGGGGAGGCAGGGCACTCACAGCTCAGGGAAAGGGGCGTGAAAACCCTCCCCAAAGCCGAGGTGAGGGACACAGCGGGGATTTCTGGGCTGAGGGAGTGAGATCCTGGAGCTCTGGCAGGGCTCGGGCAGCCTCGCTGCTGGACAGGGGTCGTTTGTCCTCCCCTCTCCAGGGAGGATCCGCCCGTGCTGGAAGGTTTGGAGCAGGGGTTTCCACCCTCCCGGCAGGACAATCCCAACCTCTGTGCTCCCATCAGCTCCTCGTCCCTTCTGGCCTCGCTTCCCGGCTCCAAGAGCTGCTGCGAGCTGAATTCCAGAGTGTCCGTGAGGGAAACTCGCCCCGCTCTCCGCATCCTCCCTCCCTCCCTCCTCTCCTCCCACGAGCTTCACCCCAAGCTTTGCCCTCGGGGCTGGTGGGGCCCGGCCCCCGAGATCCCCGCTGCCCTCCCGAGGAGCTCCCCGGCACCCTGCGAGCCCAAACCCCTCTCGCTGCTGCCCCCGGCACTTAACCCCTGCCCACACAGCGATGCCGGGGCCGCCCCGTCCCTGCAGCTCCGGGAAAAGCCTCGTTAAGGCCGGGAAACCTCGGCTGGAACAGCGTGGGAGCTGCAGGGCTCATCCTCGGGAAAAACAACCCAGCCTGGCCTTTTGTTTCCTCCTGCTGGTGCGTCTCAGCCATCCCCAGCTCGCTCAGAGCATCAGAGCTCCGGGGCTGTGGTGGTTCCAGCACTTCCCGGGGCTCCCAGCCCGCACAGGATCCATGGGCATGGTCCTCAAGAGCTCCAGGGGGTCTGGCTGGGCTGGTAAAATTAGGGAAAACTGGGAAATAAATCCACGTTTTCACAGAAACCATCGATTTATAACAGTGCAGGAATTGCGGGGGGAAAAGGAGGTGCTGCTCCCTGGATGGAATGGGGCCGGCATCCCAAAAACCCCTTCCAAAATGATTCCCTACAAACGCGATCTGCAGCCTGGAGCACTGCCGAGGGGGAGCAGAGTGGGGACGCCAGGCCAGGCTCCGAAATCCCTGCAGGAGGGGAATTCGATGGGACCTTGGAGCCGATCAACCTCAGAGCAGTTCTCACGCAGGGGATGGACTCTCCAGGGACCAATTTAGTTCATTTTAACCTAATTGTAAAATTAACACCTCCCCTCCATCCCAGAGTTACCCACCACAAAAGTATGGCCACCCCTTGCTGAGCACNTCTTTTCTTTTCTTTTCTTTTCTTTTCTTTTCTTTTCTTTTCTTTTCTTTTCTTTTCTTTTCTTTTCTTTTCTTTTCTTTTCTTTTCTTTTCTTTTCTTTTCTTTTCTTATTTATTATCACTGATAGATCCCACTCCGCGTGTGTTGAAGGATTATCCCGAGGCAGATTTTGGGGTTCAGCTCTTTGGATGCCTTTTTGCGCTCGGTGTCAATTCTCGAAGCTCAGCCTGCAGCGATTCTCAATTAACACCTGCACTAATTACGTTATTTCCTCACCCGGCAGCGCGGGCCCCTCGAGGGCACGGTGGGGAACGCGCCCGGGGGTCTGGGGAGAGCCTCTCTGCGGGTTTTGGGGTGTCCCAGGACACCCTAAACGAGCCCCCCTGATCCAGAGGCTGCTCTGTCCCCACAAACGGGGACGTCACAAACGTCCCCACAACCCCGCCTGAGGGACCCCACAGGTCCCGGCTTTTCCCTGCCAGACCAAGGGGCTGAGGGAACAAATCCCCCTTTTCCCGTGAAAACCGGTGTGGCCGGCAGGGGAGGAACGGAGCTGGGATGAGGAGTGATGGAGCGAGGCAGCGATGAGAGCCCGGTCTTGGTTTGCTCCAAAAATTTCCTGTTTTAGGAATTAATAGGGATACTCCTGATTAATGTGAGGTTTATGCATCAGGAATGTAATGTATTAGGAATTTAATAGGAATACCCCAATTCCTTTTGATTAAACCTCTCCCCACTCTAAACAAAGGCAATCCAGGTGAATCCTGCTCCTGAATTTCTTACTTTTCACCCCCTTTCCCTGGTTCTAAGTGGGGACAGGGATGGGAGGAGCAGGGAGGTTTCAGCCTCGCTGGTCTGGGCTGTTCTGCTGGCCCCACATAATCTGGTTTTTCCCTCACCTCCTCCCCCAGATTGCATTTTCCCACCCTCTCAGCAAGCGCTGATCCCAGGAGTTGTGTTGGCTCCAAGACTGATGCCGGAGAAGCCCCGGCAGCTTCCAGGAGCGTGGCAGGAGCATTCCAGGGAATGGCAACCCCGGACTGCAGCGGGGCTTGTGTGATCCGGGCTGTTCCCGATGGTCCCGGCATCGTTCCCAGCACCGGGGGGGATGGACGGGCTGGGAGAGGCCAAGAGAGCAAAGAACAGTGGGATTTGCAGCTGGAGAAGCTGGGATAACTCTGGGGTAACTTGGGATAAACTCTGGGATAACTCTGGGATAACTCTGGGGTAACTCTGGGGTAACTCTGGGATAACTTGGGATAACTCTGGGATAACTCCAGGATAAACCTGGGACAACTCTGGGATAACTCTGAGATAACTCTGGGATAACTCTGGGATAACTCCAGGATAAACCTGGGATAACTCTGGGATAACTGGGATAAGCTCTGAGATAACTCTGGGATAACTCTGGGATAACTGGGATAAATCTGGGATAACTCTGAGATAACTCTGGGATAACTCCAGGATAAACCTGGGATAGCTCTGAGATAACTCTGGGATAAGCTCTGGGATAAGCTCTGGGATAACTCCGGGATAACTCTGGGATAACTCCAGGATAACTCTGGGATAACCCTGGGATAACTCTGGGATAACCTGGTCAAACCTCTGCCAGCAGCACCCACCTTCACACCAACAAATCTTTTGATGCCCCTCAATCTTCCCTTCCCTGCATCTGCCTGAATCGTGGTTTTCCGTGGCTGCTCTGGGGTTTTTTTGGGGTTTTTTGGGGGTTTTTTGGGGGTTTTTTGGGCAGGGAGATGCCTGCAGGGAGAGCGGGAGGTTCAGACACCGGCTAATCCTGTTAGGAAGCCAGTGGTTATTGCAGGGCTTCCAGTGGGACCTGCTAAATGAACCGTAATTCTGTAATGAGATTTCCTTTTCCCGGCCAGACTGAATGTTCCTGGCCACTGGGAATAAGAGGTCGGGGAGAGAGAGAGGCGGGGAAGAAGGAAAAAATAAAGAGAGAGCAAGAAAAAAGGGATGGGGAGCCTGGTCCAGCCTCCTCTCTGTTGGTTTCACCGAGGGTTTGAGGAGCTCTGGTTCTCGGGGCTCATTCCTGCGGCCCGGGAGAGCAGCTCGGGGCCCGGGGCTGCCCTGAGCTGTCCCGGGGTAGGACCGGGAGAGCAGGAAAAACACGCCTGAGGTGGTGCTATCGCTCTGGAATCTGGGGAAGGCGGGAGGGACTTCTTTAGGAAGCAGCAGGATGCTGGAGAGGGAAGGGGAAACAGGGGAACAGCAGGGAAAGAGGCTGGGAGGGCAGAGAGACTCGGGAGAGGCAGGGATTTCTTGGTGGGAGGGGGGAGTTACACCCGGAGGCATCCAAAGGGAGTTTACTCTGATCTAAAGCTGCAGCAGGGAAAAAGGAGCCTCCTGAGCTGTGATCATCACTCGGGGCTGGGGCAGCTCTGACCCTGTCCTGGTTCATCCCCGGGACACCTCTGGCACCGGGGTGAGGCCAGGGTGGAGGAGAAGGGGACCCCCNCCCCCAGCTCTCCCAGCCTGGCTCCAGAGCAGAGGGGCTCCAGCCCTTGGGGCAGCTCCGTGGCCTCCTCTGGACTGGCTCCAGCAGCTCCAGGTCCCTCCCGTGCTGGGATCCCATGGGATGCAGCTCTCCCAACCTCCCAGTGCCGGTCCCAGCCATGCCCCAGAGCAATCCCAGTCTCGGCCATCCCACACCCCTCCCTTCCTCTTCCAGGTGTCCCCAAACTTCCCGAATTTGTCTCTTTTCACCCTGGGATGAGAAGCCTCCCCGGGGAGCAGAGTGGGGCTGGGAACGCTCCGTGCAGCCCCAGGAGTGAGGAGAGATCCCATATTTTGTGACAGCTCCCGTCTTGCTCGATCCCGATCGTGTTTGGGGTTTGTTCCTTTCCCTCCTGGTCTTTCTCAGTCGGATTTTTTCTGTCTTGGTGGCAAACAGAAGCTTTGCTTTGCCAGGCCCCAGGCTGGGCTCCTCTGGCTCTGGCTGCTCCGCTGGGATGAGAGTTCCCCAGCCTTCCCCTGCTCCAGGAATTCCTGGTGGCTCCATGAGACCCCTGAGCTCTGCCTCCGATCCAGCAGGCAGGTGAGGAAAAACGGGAAAGTGCTTGGATATTTTTAATTTTCCCTTCAAGTCTGGCCCCGGGGGTGCTGCGGACCTGGTGGCTGACCCTGATCCTTTCCGTGCCTTTGCTTCCCCTTTTTTCAAGTGGGAATTGGGGTGGAATTGGTTATTTTCCAGCCTTTCACGGGGCAGCGCTTCCCTGGCCTGGTTATTTGTGAGGTTGTTTTTCCTGTTTACAGCGTTTTTACCTCCAATCCCTCCCCTGGGCTGCATGGATGGGCACCTCCCGCTCCCAGCTCCCAGCTTTTTTCCAGCCCATCAGCTGCTCCTGCTGCAAAACACCCTGGGATGAGGAGGGGAAAATAACACGGCTAAAAATAAAGTAAAATAAAATAAGAAAATAAAGAAAATGGAGCTGTTTGGCTGCCAGCTCTCCTCGGCGCCCCGAGCACCTCTCCTCCCTCCTGTTCCTGAGCATTCCAGAAAAAACTGTGGGGGTCTGTCGAGCCTGTGGGGCTCCATCCTCCCTCCCAGGGTTTTCCCAGGGATCCAGCCTGGAATGGGCCACCCCAAGGAGCTGGAGGGTGTTGAGGTGCAAGGAAAGCCTGGAAATCAAAACAGGTGGGGCCCCTGCTGTGCTTTCCTGGCGTGGAGTGACAGGATATCCCAGGATTTCACCTCCTCCCACGGCAAACTGGGCAGCAGCCAGGTCGGGCTCAGGGATCTGGGAGATCTGTGTGTGCCCAGCACAGAATCCTGGAAGTTTTTGGGATGGGAAGCTCATCCCATTGCTCCCACACTCTGCTACCCCAGTGTGTTCCAAGCCCCGTCCAGCCTGGCCTTGGACACTTCCAGGGATCAGGAATTCTCTCCCTGCCTGGGATTTATCCATGCCCAGAGGAAAACATCTTTTAATCTCCCCAAAAGCAGCTGGTTTGGGATTTCTGGGCAGCGATTCCAGCCTTGGTGGAGCTGCTGTCACCCTCTGGATGTACCCAGAGGGGAAAATCCTCCGGATTTTAAACACAGGGACGATTTCCCTTCTCCAACTGCACCAAAGCTTTGGAAGGTTTTGGGGAGTTTCGTTTTGGGAATCTCTTTGGTATCAATTTCCTACAGGAGCAGGGTGCATCCAGCCAGGATTTATCCCTCTGCCTCATCCCGACAAATCCCACCAAATTCACTGGGAGACCTCAGACACAGGGTGGGGTTGGGAGCTGTGGGAAGAGCGTGGCTGGAATGTGTGGGATAAATAATGAGAGCTTGGATTTGGGCTGAAATCTGTGAGTGGGATCTCAGAGGTGATGTCGGGGATGCTTCTCCCTCCTGGCAAAATCTGCACCCACCTCGTGAGAGGTCCCAGCCCCACGCAGGGATGGGGTGCCTGGTGCCAGGGGGGCTCTCGGGGGTGACCCCAGTGAGATGTTGAGCCCCAGTTCCCCCCCGTTACTGGGACCAGTCCCACTCCCAGAACCTGAAATCCCAGGGGCTGCACACGGGGCGGGATTTGGCTGCAGAACCTCTCCCTGAGCTGTGTTGGAGGTGGTCAAAAAGCTGAATATTGGGGTTTTAAATGTTATTTGGGGCCTGGCATATCCAAACCTGCTGCTGGGGCTCCGTGCCGAGCTCTCCCGGCCGGGCTGGGGTTTGTTGGCTCAAAGCAAAGTGGTTTGGGGCAGGGTTTCCTTCTCTTGGCTGGGAAGGAGCTGTCAAACACCCCCAGATTCCAGCAGTTTCCATATCCCATAGAAGCCGTGCCAGGAATCAATCCCAATTCCTGGCATGGCACCTGCAGACTTCTCCTCAGTTGGTGGGAAGGCTGAGCCCAGGGGTTTTGTTGGGTTTGGGGAGGAAAAGAGGGGAAATCCCACAGCTGTGGCTCTTGAGTTCTTGTTCGTCCCCCCTTTTTTGGGAGTTGGGCTGGGAAAGATCCACGGCAGCAGTTTGGAATGAGCCAGACGGGGCCGAGTTAGAGGTGAGCACCACTCAAGGCTTTTTTATCGTTATTATTCTGCTGGGCTGGGAGTAATTTGGGAGCTGGGATTCGCCTCCCACCTTCTCACCTTCTCCTTGCTCTTCGCTGCTCCATCCAGGCTGGAAGAAGCCAGGACTGGGAATCACGGGATGGTTTGGGATGGAAGGGACCTTAGAGCCCGTCTCATTCCGGGTGGAAGGGACACCTCCAACTATGCCAGGCTGCTCCAACCCGGCCTTGGACACTCCCAGGGATCCAGGAGCAGCCCCAGCTCCCCTGGGAATTCCATCCCAGCCCCTCCCCACCCTCCCAGGGAACAATTCCTTCCCAAAATCCCATCTAACGCTGCCCTCCGGAGGGGCTCACCGCTCTCTCCTCCCTGTGGGGTGCCCGAATTCCCTGTTTTATGGAAGTGGGTCCGGGGGGAGCAGGGATTCGGAGCCTCCTCCCACCCCCCGCCCCGCGGGGCGGCACCGAGGGGCTCTGCTGGTGCGGGTTATTTTCGTCCTCTTATTTTTGCCTCCTTGCTCCTCTTCAGAAATGAAGGACCCGGCAGCAGCTGTGGCTGTGCTTTCGGGTTTGCTTTGTGCTGGGTTTTTGCAGCGAGTGCTGCGCAGATTTGGCTTATCAGGCTCGCCAGGCTGCTCCAGCCCTCGCCTCTCCTCCCGGCCCTATTTACCCGCAGCCCCGGCTGACGCAGGGCCCTTTCCTGCCTTTGTCACCACCCACCCCGAGGTCCTCCAGTGAGAACTTTTCACTCCAGATTAAGGCTTTTCAGAAGAGTCTTTAACCCACAGCCCTCAGAAATGTGTCACTTCACTGGAAAAAAAACCTCAAACCCACCCAATTTAAATCTCTGAATTTACTGTTCAAGGTTGACTCGCAAGTGATTTTCCTGGTTTGTAATCTTGCCAAGAATTGATCTAAAGGTTCCGAGGTGCCTTTTGGGGGCCTGATCCCGCTGGAAAAGGAACGGGCTGGAAATGGGGACTCAGATGGCGCAAAACCCTGGGAACCGGCTGGTTTTAGCTGGCTTTAATGATCTCGATTCTGCTGATTCCAGTGGAGTCGTGGAGCTCTGCTGCTGCTGCGAAGCATCTGCCCCGAAATTCCAGCTGCTGGGGATGGCTCAGCTCACACACTCGTGCTTCAAAACAGGGTTTGCATCTGAATAACCCCGGAGTGACTCGAGCCCCTTTTCAGGCTGCCAGGCGAGGTTTTAAAGCAGGAGTTTTTTAAATGTAAATCACACCCCGGATTTACAAGGAGTCCTTGAACTTTGGGGCGCTTGTCAGCCCTTCAGCGCGTCCTTAAAACGATAATGAGAGCAATTTGGGTTTTGGTGGGAAGCTGGTGGGGCTTGGGGCTGGAGGAAATGTGAGGGGGTTCATATTTTGAAGTAGAATTTAAAAAGAAACGCAAGGGAAGACAGACAGGTCCTTCCCTGCCCTGTAACAGCAATGAAACACGAATTCATCCCCCTGGAATTTCTTGTTTGTGTGCTCCCATAATCTCATTTCTTTGGTGTCTGTATGAAGCTCGAGATAGTTGAATGCCAGGAGCCAAATTCTCTCGGACTAATATCTTTTTATTAGATTTGCTGCGTGCGTGTGTGCCCACGTGTGAGAGAGAGAGATCGCCCTTCATCGCCCACCTCGTGCCCGAGGAGGAGCTCCCCAGGAATCTTTCCAGCAGCGTTTTCCAAATCTGACCCCCAGGGCGGGGAGGTTTGGGCCATGAATGTGGTTTTCGGTGGGGTTCGCAGGTGTCATGTTGGATGTCGGGGTTTGTGCTGGGAGGTTTCCCGTTGTCACAGCTCTGCCTGGTCGCGGAGGGCTGTGACAGCTTCTGGAAGCGGGGGGCAAAGAGTTCCCACCTCAAAAATGTCGTGGGGATGGAGGAGCTGGGAGCTGGCCCAGGGATGTTTTAAACGCGAGCTGCCCTGGCCGTGAACTCCCAGGTTTTAAGGATCTGAGCAAAGCCCAGTTTTGCTCCAAACCCGGCTTTGATGAACCCCCAACCTTCGCCCCGTGCGGGGGGACCATGCCAGAGAATCCCCCGGGGCTGCAAAGAGGAGACAGTGAAGGGGACAGCGCGTCCCACCCGTCCCCGGGGTGGCGGTCACAGCAACCCTTCCCCAGCCCGGCAGAGCTCCCGGGACTTCCCAGGCTGTGCCGGGGGCTCGGCAAGAGCGAAGGCTCACTGCCACCTCTAGGCAAAGCCCGGCATCGGCGCTCGCTCTAAACTGGAGCACAGACAGAGACAATCCTGGGATTTGTCCCAAATCGCCGCAGTGGCAGTGCCAGACCCCGCTATCAGCTGGTGCGCGTGTGTGTGCTGTGTGCGCGGTTCCGCGGCTCCGAAAGCTTTAGTACAAATATGTTCAGCCTTTCCTTTAGTCCGCGGGTTTTAATCCCCCGCACGCATTTCCAGCCGCGTGGAAACAGCAGCCCAGTAACTCCCGAGCCGCGGCTGCCGGGGAGATTGTGTGTGTGATCCGTGCCGAGGCCACGGGTTCCCGAGGATCTTAGGGACAGCCGAGCATCCTGAGCGGCGCATTCCCGGCGGATCCCAGCGGGCTGGGAGCTCCGGCTGAGGGATCCGGCTCCAGCTCCTCGGCACGGTCCCCAGAGAGAGGTGGGTGAGGCAGAAGGGCAGCAGGAGAGGGGGAGGAGCGGGATTGGTGGGGTGGGAAGGAAACTTGGGCGTTAAGTGCCGGGTTTACGTTCGGTTTCTATCCCTGACCTCTGGCAGCATATGGCCGGGAGCGAGCGGCGCTGAGCGGCTTCCAGAGGAGAGGGGGAACCGGGCAGCAGCGCTGTGAGGGGCAGGGAGGCGGCCCTTCCCTCTCCCGAGCAGTTTTGGGGGATAACTGGCCAGGCAGCGCCGCTTGAATTTGCTCCCAGCTGTGGGAAAGGTGGAAGCAACTTCCATGGACGGGGCTGGCTCCGCAGGGCTGGGAATTGGGGGGGATTCTCCAGAGCTGGGGCCGCTCTCCGGGGCTGCCCAAGGAGGATGAGGTGGGATGACAGGGACGCGTTCCCTGGGGAGAAATCCTGTCCCCAGGCGCTTTTGCTGGAGGGAGGAAGGCGCAGCCCTTCGCTGTCGCACCGGGAGCTGTGCCGGGAAGGGGCTCGCTGGTGCGGATGTGCTGGGCAGGGTCTCGCCCCACCCTCCCCATCCACAGCGCAACCTCTGCCTCCTCAGTTGTTTATGAGCCTCCAAGCCTTCCTTTCCCTTCCAGGCTGACTCACGGCTTCCAGCTGGAGGGAAAGGCTACCTGGGGCTCCTCCCTGGCGCAGGGAGAGCACAGGACACGCACAGGCCACCGGCTCCCTTCCCGCAGGGACACTTGGCTCCTGGTTCACCCGGATTTGCGGGCAGCAGCAAAGCTCCAGATGATCCCAACCCGAGCCTTGTCCCACTCGGCTTCCCGGGGGGGAAGGAAGCGCTGCCGTGCCCTGTGGGGATGCGGCCCAGGGATGAGCAGGGCTCTGTTCCCTGGGGTTCTGGGTTGGTTCTTGGGCTGGGATCCTGCCGAGGGGGGTGGGTGGGAGAGCTGCGCTTCCAAAGCCGTGCCCGGAGCGGCACAGGGAGCTCTGCTCCCCTGGATCAGGGCTTGGCTTCCTCCGGTGGATCTGCCCCGCCGGCAGGAGGAGCGGCAGGTGCTGCTGGCCGGAGCCCGGGCCGCGTGTTGGGGTGGCTTTGGCGGTGCAGAGTCCCCTCAAACAGGTGACATCACAGCCACCAGCCCTGCGTGCGCCCGCATCCGCCCGCACCCCTGTCCGAGGAAAACTGCTCCAGCCTCCCTGGCCATCACAGCCCGCAGAGCCCTGCAGCTCTAAGGCTCCGGGCTGTGAGCCCTGCAAGGAGAAGGATTTGGACTTTTCCCAGCCCGGGCTGAGCTGCCCGTGGCCAGCCCGCGCCCGGGTCACGAAGTCCTTTGTCACCGGTGTGTGCCCACTCTCGCTGCACGGGGCAGCGTTCCCTGGTCAGTGGATCAGAGCGGGTGTCCTTGCTCTTAGATGAGTCCTCCCGGCCCTAAATAGGCAGAATCATGTTTTCATTAGCCCCAGACAGCGCTGCAGCCTGATCTCTGTGAGGAGAGGGGAGCGGGGGAGGCAGCCCCGGCTCTGCTGCTGCGTTTGCCCGTCCTCTGCCGCTCCCCACCTCTGCACAGCTCCTGGTGCGCCGGGCAGGAGCGGGGCTGCTCCGTTCCCCCTTCGCCGTGGGAAGTTCTCTAATTGGATCGCCCGCTGTGCCCTGCGTTGTTCGCCTGCCTCCAGCCTGGCACTGGGGCTGCCCGGGCTGGGTGGCACCGGAGCTGCCGGGCACCCACGGGCTGGCCGTCCTCACCGGGCTCAGGACACCTCTCCCTGCTCCAGTGGGAGCTGCCTCCCGGGCTTGGGAGGAGGCTGGGAGCAGGTGAAGCTCACACCCCTGCCCGAGAGCCCGCTCGGTTTATATAATATTATATATATCTATAATTGTGTGTTTGTTGTTGCCATGGGAATGAGCACAATCGCAGAGGCTCGAGACTGATGTCAAGCCTGGGTCTGCTCTGGGCCGTGCTGGGGGCAGATAAAGGGTCGGGAGGGGAAATGGGGTGAGGAGACCCTTTGCTCTCTGCCCGGTGTGCAGCCCAGGGGCAGCTCGGGCAGCTGAGGCTGTCCCAGCACCGCCTGGGTTCGGGCTGGGAGCGCTGGAAGATCCCAAAGG
>VYXC01012573.1:41137-62609 GCA_013397175.1 Platysteira castanea | reverse complement strand
CGGTGCGGGCAGCCGGGCTCTGCGGAGCGGGGCACGCGCGCGGGACCTGCCCGGAGAAAGCCACTTTGGTGGTCCGGCTGCCACTCGCCCCCACCCCCGGGACACGCTGTGGGTGTCCTCCCCGTCCCCCCGCACCTCGCAAAGTTCCTCCAGCGCCTCCGAGCCCGGCTCGCCCCGTGGCCCCCGGGCTGGGGAGCTGAGCCGGCTGCGGGAACCGAAGTCTCCCTCCCCGGCGACTCAGAGCAGCAAGTTGGGATGGGGCGAGGGGCTGCACCGGGGAGTGTGCTCGGGTCNGGGTGTGATCGGCCCGGAGCGGGCAGGGACCGGGACCGGCAGTTTCCCGAAGTGGGGTTAGCAGGGGGGTTTCATGGGGAGGGCAAGGGGGCAGTTTCCCCACAATGTCAGCCTGCCGGGGCGGAGGGCAGTGATCCCCGGGAATGCCGTTTCCCGGGAAAAGGCGGTTTCGGAGGGCACCGTCCCGCGGGGAGCGGCGTTGTCCCGGGGGATGAGCCGACCCACCCGCCTCGCCAGAGCTGTCCCGGGTGCTGAACGCTGCGGCCGCCGCCGCCTGCCCGGAGCACCGGGGCCCCTCGAGCCTCCGGACCCCGACGCGGAGGGTTTGGGATTGCGGGAGACACCACCAAGCCCCTTGCTGGGTTGGGAAGTGGCCCACACCAGGTCCTGCCCTCGCTGTTTGCTCTGTCCCTCGGGGCCGGGATGTCCCAGCTGTCCCCAGGGCGTCCTCACTGTCCCCGGGGCGCTGGGGTGGAAGCAAGACCCGCAGTCTGGAAGGGACTCCCCAGTGCGGCTCCAGCCCTCGGGGTGTCCTGCCGATGGCTGGCTCCTGTCCTTTAGGGCGAGCGGGGACTCAGCCTGGATCTCACCCCTTCCCTCTGCCCGCCTGCACGCCAAGGTCCCTCCGGATGAGCCGGGAGCGCAGGCGGGAGCTGTTGCCGCAGGGATCGGGGGCCATGAACCCCGCTCTCCCTGCGGCTGCCTCGGCTGGGTTTGCAGCCGAAAGCTTTTGGTTCTCACTGGCAAAGCGGAGGGAAAAGAGATCTTTGTGCGGGCACATCTGGAGCATCTGGCGGCGGGGTGGGTGTGCGCTGCCCCGTCCAGCGCCGGGTCCCCGCCTCAGCCCGCTCAGCGCTCCCAGCCCAGGTGCGGACATTTTCTCCCGGCGCTTCCAAGTTATGACTGTCGGGAGGAAATTCTGGCAGGCGACTTGACAGCGATCTGCCGAGTCCCCGAGGAGCGGATCCGCCTCCCACCGAGATGGAGGGGAAGCGTCTCCTTCCTTCCTTCCCGGAGGAGCAGGGGCTGTCTGGCACGGGAGACGGGGGAGATCGCAGGGGCAGCTGCAGCGGCTGGGGGCTTTAAACATCAACTCCTCTTCCTCACCCACATTCCCAGGTGCCAGTGGCTCTGGCAGACAGGAATCTACAGGGATGATCACACAGACGCTGAGGGGAGGCTTTGGGAGCAGGGGGGAGATCACTCGCCCGGGAATTTCTACCTGCACCTTCTGCTGGTTATCATTTTCTGCTCAAGGTCTCCGGTGGGGAAGCCTTGTTTAAAGAATTTAGGTTTGCATCAGCGATTTCCTCCTCCCTCTCTTTTCTCCCAGCTTGTGTTTCCCAGAATATTTCCTTAAAGACGCCACCAACTCAGGCACAGACTCCGCAGTTCTAAAACGTGCCAATGTTTGCAAACAAACTCCCGGTGCCGAGCCTCTTCCCCCGCAGCCGTGGGGCTGGAGGGGGCATTTCCCCGCCCAGGTACCCGCTCTGGGAGAGGCGTCACCCCCTCTCCGGAGCCCGGGAGAGGGACAATTCCTGGTGCCCTGAGGATTCTGCTTGTTCCCTCTGCCAGCGCGACGGCCGTGAGCGAGAGGCCATCTTAGGCAGAGGGGTTTGGGCTGAATCCTCCTTGGAATCCTCGCTTGGAATTAACGCTGCGTGGCTGCTCATGGGGAGGGCTTGGTCCTCCCTCGCCCTCAGGGCCATTTCGGCCCTGTCAGATTTTTCCTTCCCCCCACCCCTCCACCGCTTTGCTTGTGTATTTTGTCTTTTCCATTTCAGTGGTGTGTCTGTACAAAGGCTTAGGAAATCTGCCAGATTCCCTAAATCAGTGCCTGAAAACAACTATTTTTAGTCACTGATAAGTCACATGAGCTCAGCTCGCATAGATTAGCATTTACCTTGCCCGAGTAACGGGGGTATTGTTTGATACTTGTTGATACCATCAATTTTTCCCTAAAGAAACCCAACCCCGATAACGAGGGGCCGGCTTGGAGAGGCGGCTCCGAGCGGAGCTCAGATGCCTTTGTTCTACTCCCACTGCTCCGATCGTATCTGTGCATTCAATCAAATCTATAGATGCAATCTGATCCCTCCAAAAATAAATGTCTTGTGTCCTGAAGAGGCCTGGGAGCCACTGCCTGGCTGAGGCTGGATAAATCACGCTCGTTCCAAATGAGCCCTGATGGGCTGCGTGTGATAAGGGGCCCCGGGCTGTCACCCTCGGCGGGATCTGGCTCGGGATGTGGCTGTGGGAAGCCCAGATGTCATCAGGATGGTGGCTCTGGGTGCAGAGCGTGGAAACCTGCGGGTTCTGTGCGTGTCCCCACGAAAACGGGGGCACTGGTGCCAAGGAAACGCTTTCCGTGGCTTCTCCTCTCCATGACAATCCCGAAATGCTTAACGAGATCTAGCAATGCCCTTCTAGGGGAGGCTTGTCTTAATCCCATTTTCCGGAGTTTCAGGCTTATGTTTTCAGACGTGCTGGAAACGTGCGGCTCTTCCCGGCTTTCAAAATCAGGGGAGCTCAGCGTTTTCTGAGTGGGGATTATCCTCCGTCCCCAAAGGGCAGCAAAGTGGAGCAGCACTGCTACATCTGGGACACCGCCGAGCTGGCCCTGCGGTGACAGCCTGCCCCAAATGGCAGCCGCGAGGAGTAGGGGCTGGGCGAGACAAAATCCTCTGCTGGGGCACGGGGAAAAGCTTTTTCGGGATAGGGGCTGGGGCTGCTTCAGCCACAGGAGCTGCCCCGTGGGGAAGGGGAAAACCCCCGGGGTGGATGGGGCGCATTTCCATTCCTCTCCCGCACACACTCCTGGGGTTTTTGCCACACCCGTGGCCCCGTGTTCGGGGTGTGGCTGGTGCTGCGTCCGAGGAACGGCCCCTCTCCCACCGGCAGCACCTTCAGCAAAAACCGGGAGGCAGAAAATTCCACATCCTCTCCCCACCCGAATCCTGCGGGAATTAGAGTCAGAGCCCTTGTAGGACGAGGAATGGGTCCCAGGAGGCCCCTGGAGAACTTTGCCGCCGCGGTTGGTACTATGGCAACAAGTGCTAATGCAGAGCACGGACAGGAACTCGGGGGAACAAATCATCCTCGATTTTCCCCGGGCACATCCCCGAGGACGCCAAGGCAAAGAGGGCGAGAGCTCTGCCTCGGCTCCGTGTGCCGGATCCAGCCGCGGGGGAATGAGGAATCCCGCACCTTCCCGTGCTGGAGAGGGATGGTGGCCACGCTCAGGAAATCCCAGAGCTGCCTCAGGGGCAGAATCCCACTGGGATCCGGCTGGGGGTTGGGGCCTTGTGCCATGGGGAGCCCGATCTCCTCCCTGGTTTTAACCAGGGACATGAGTCACTCCTTAGAAAACCAGCGGCAATAGGATTTACTGGAAGATTTAATGCTGTGCAAGAAGGATTTTGGGGTGTCAGCAGCAAAGGAGGGGATGGGAGGGGCTGAAAAGATCCAGGAGTTTATTCCTGGATGGACTCGGAGCCGGGAGCTCCGTCCCTGACTTTATTGATGCCGGCTGGCAGCTCCGGAGCTATTACAGCCCCAGCCAACCTGCTGCGATTTTTAAATTTTCTTTCTCTTTGTTTTTTTCCTAAATGGAGCCCCAATTCCCCTCTCGTGCTGCGATTGGATTGCCAGACCATCCATCAAGTGGCATTTTCTCATTTATTTCCTCCCTACCTATTTTGTCTTCCAGGACAAAGTGGCGGTGTGTTAACACCGCTCCAATTTGTCACACCGGAGTCACCGGTGTAATTCCAAGCCTCTCGGAAAATTGATGGTGGCGGAATCGAGGTTTTACAGATGGGCCAAGCCCTAATAAGAACATCAGTTTGAGATGGGGTGAGCGGCTCGAATTGACGCTTTTATCTAAATTCCGCTGGAGCCGCACACCGCAGGCGCCGGGAAAATATTGTGGGAAACAGCGAAAGAGGGATGGCAGGCGTGGTGCTGAAATCTGCTCAGCCCTGAACTCCAAATTACAACAAAACCCCGGTTCTGGCAGCTAAAAAAGGAGGGGGTTTTGTCAACACAGTTGTNGGGCTTTGGGGCAGCTTTGTCCCAGCAATGTGGCCAGGATTGAACAGTTGTGGTTTGTTCCCAGGAAACAAGCCCTGATCAGAGGCCAACGGAGCCTCTCGGGGACCGGCCACGGATTTACTTCTATCAGAAGCGAGGATTTATTTGATTAACTGCTCTTCCTGCAGGAACAGGAATGGTTTTGGTGCAGATGCGAGGGAGTCTCCAGGGAGGAGCCCTTTGGCACTCCATCCCTTTGNGGAAACAGCGAAAGAGGGATGGCAGGCGTGGTGCTGAAATCTGCTCAGCCCTGAACTCCAAATTACAACAAAACCCCGGTTCTGGCAGCTAAAAAAGGAGGGGGTTTTGTCAACACAGTTGTCTTGGCAACATTAAAATGCATTTCGTGCGGTCTGCTCGGGTTGTGTCGGATGGGGCGAGGGGGAGGGGGTGAGGGGCTCCAGCGAATTGCGGGGAAGTTTTGGGGTGGCTCTGCCTCCTCCAGCACTCCGTGATTCGGAATGGTCAGGATGCTGGTCCGAATGGGGTGGGGTAGGATTGGATAAAATAGAGAATTTACGTCAGAAGGGATCTACAATGATGGTTTCAACTGCCTGGAAATTCCAGTGGCTGTTGTGCCAGCAGGAATCAGGATTTATTTGATTAACTGCTCTTCCTGCAGGAACAGGAATGGTTTTGGTGCAGATGCGAGGGAGTCTCCAGGGAGGAGCCCTTTGGCACTCCATCCCTTTGGCAGCGTCCTTCCAGAGCCTGCTGCTGTCCAGCTCAGGTCAGCGGGCACCAGGGCACCGTGCAGAGGGCGAAGTGCCTCGTTCCCGCCACTCCTGGGTGGAAATCAGGTTCACTGGGGGCAAAGACAAAGTCACAGCCCAGCTGGAATGATGATTCCCAGCCAGATGGGAACGGGGAGGGAGAAGTGGAGCCGTGGTTTGGCTTTGAAGGGGAAAGGTCTCGCCCTTCCTGGGTGGGTTTTGGGGAAGGCTGGGGGGCTGTGGATAATCAGAGAGCGCTGGAGGAACACGGAGTATTCCCAGGATTAAAAATCCAAGGACAAGGGGACACCGGGCAGGGATGGAGCGTGGAACTGCTGGCACCAGCGAGCTGCCTGCCAGGGAATCGCTGGGACACTCCATTTTCGGAGGCACAGCCACGCAGGTTTACAGGAACCGTGCATATGTTGCATCCCAGTGCTCCTCATCCCATCCACCCGACGCTCCGTGGGTCGTAAAGATTAAATGGGCATAAATCCATCAGCGCCGGGGTTCTTCCTCGAGCGCCATAAATCCCACGAAAACTAATTAAAGAGGACAATGGTGCCCATTTAAAGCTGGCACGCGGGTCCAGGAGCCATTATCACCGGGAAAACAGGGCTCCAAATGGATTTGTGAGGCCGAGGGCAGCCCGGGTGGCCGTGGCGAGTTGGGCACGGCCCAGGTGGCGGCTCCTGCCAGGCCGAGCCAGGAGATTGTGTTAAAGCCCCCAAGATCGATTTCTCCCCCGCTTCGCCTTGGAAATCAAATCATCCCATTAACATTTGTGCCGGAGTTTGCTCTTGGAATGTTATCTGGCAGCTCAAGGAGCTCCTCATGGCGTTTGTTTGTCGCTGCCGGAGGGGAGCCTGCTCTGCTGCTCTTCCTCCAAAACCTCCACAGGATGGGTGTTCCCGGGAATTGGTGTCGGGATCGGGGTTAAGGCTGGCCTGGGGTGCTGCCCCTCTGCAGGGCTTGTTGCTCTCCTGTAGTTTGAGTTGGGTTTATGCTTTGGGAAGGGCAGGGAAACTGAGGCAGGGGTGGGATGGCATCATCCCCGGAGGTTTATTCCAGCAGGGTGGCCCAACAGGGGGCTGAGCTCAGCTTTGCCGATGGATTTGCCATCTCCTGGCTGTCTTTTGGGGTGAAACAAGTGTTCCCACCCCGGTGAAACCCCGTTCAATGCGCTCCTCTCGCTGTTTTAAGGAGTTAGACCTGACACCTCCAGCAGCTTTCAATGTCTGACCCGGCTCTGGGGTCCATAAATCAGAGTCCTCGCGGTGCTGGGAGTGAGATCTGGGAATCTGTGGGCTCGCAGGGCCCCCCACAGGACTGAACTGTTTGGATTCCATCCAAATGTGTCCCCTCTGGAATCGCACCTGGGACACCCCGGGAGCCGGGATGGGGCAGCCCCGACCCTCCCTGGGGGACTCTTCCCAGCACTCCCGGGTGTCTCCCACCTCCCTGAACTGCCCCCTCTCCCTCCTCTCTCCAGTCTGAGCTTGTGCAAGACTTTCCAGTTGGAAAATAATCGAACTCAACAATCTTAAGATAATTTTCCAACTTAAAAGATGCCACGATTCTGTGAAAGTCCTTATCCAGCTACTCCCCAAAGGAGCGGGAGGCTGAGGGGCTTAGACCCCGGCTGTCCTCACTCTCCTTGCCTGTCCCTCTCCTTTCTGGCCCTTCTCTGGCCTTCCTGACTCTGAGGAGCAGCAGAAAAAAAAGGAGAAATCCCGGATGGGTGCTGAGGTATCACCTAAACCCCACTTTTTCCTTCCCGTCCCTTCTGTAAGGAGTGCTGTCGGTGGGTTTGGGGGCGGGGAGCAATGAGCACCTAAAAACGCCGGTGTTCCCTGGGACTGCAGGCTGGGCACGAACACACACGGCAAATAACAAGCTTTCCCCTGGAAATAGCTGGAAATTATCCTGCTGGGAGAAGAGCGAGGCACCAAACGCCGGGGCTCCTCGGCTCTTTCCAGCGAGCTCAGCAAGTCTCGCTGTAAGGTCGAGCGGGGCTGAAGGACATCCGTGGTCCCCTCCAGCTGTGCAGCATCTGCCCGTGTGCGCGGCCAGGAATGCCCGGCAGGGACGGGGACCCGCGCCAGGCGGTGCCCACCAGGGTTTTGCCCCCCGAGAGGGGCACGATGCGAACACAGACCTCGCCCGGGGGGGAGGAATCCCGGGCAAACTGGCATTCCATGCTCCCTCGGCGCTCCGGCCGCTTCCAAGGCCACCTTTGTCCCCACGGCGTGGGCAGAGGCGTGAGGGATGAGTTTGGTGCGGCTCAGTCCGTGCCTGCACCTCAGGGTGACGGTCACCTTGTGGGGGTGCTGGGGGCCAGGAGGATCAGACCCGGGCAGGGAGAAGGGAGCTGCTCCCCTGATTCCCAAAGAGCCTGGGAAAGAGGGGGAATCTCGGCTGGGGTGGCTCTGTGCGAGGGTTCCCCTCGGCGGGGTCGGGATGGGGAAGGGATGGAGGGGTGGGAAGGAAGGAAAGGGACAGAACCTTTCTGGTGGGAGCCAATTCCTGCTTTCCTCCCCAAACTGGGACCTTCCCTACCCTGGTCTGCTGCCCGAGCCCTGTGAGGGGGCACAGCCCACTCCGGGGTCCCGATCCAGTGTCGTTTGCAGGAATGCAAACCTGGCAATTAGGGCGTTAATTAGCTCTTGAATCTGTGCCTCGGTGGCATTTAACCCTTTGCAAGCTGCAGCTGCTGCTCTGCAGGGCCGAGCCACAGCAGGGGAAGGGCCGCAGGGGTTAAACCCATCGGTTTGGGGTATGGATCTTAAATTGTTTTATTCCTAACTCGCCGGTAAAGAGCCCAGCCTGGGGTCAGCAGCATTTCTCACATGAGGATTAAAGTCCCCAAGCGGCGCTGGTGTCACCGCCCTGTTCCTCAGCTCCCGATTTGTCCCATCCGGGAGCTGGAGGGAGCTCCCGGCAGAGCGGGGCTGAAGGCGCAGATGCTGCCCTGAGTGTGGGGAGAGAGAAGAGTTTTCCTTGCCCTGTCAGTGCCTCCAGCCTGCAGACCCAGCCCCTCCTGTTCTCTGCCCAAAACTCAGGTTTTAAAAAAGCAAAGAAGGCGCTGGCTCGATGCAAAGTGTCAGGGCACAGTCCTGGAGAGAAAGGCTCTCCAGAGCATCTGAGAAACGCCAGGGGAGCGCGGGGAGGGTTCGCGAGCACAAGTGACGGAAGCCAAGCGTGGCCGGGCAGGAACAAGGGTCCCATCAGGACTCGATGGGATGTGACTCCCCGAGCCCCGCGGGGCTGCTCGCAGCCGTGCCCAGCTGCGGGGGCCCTCCCGAGGGCAGGATGAGCTCCCCGCGTGCTCTCCTGGCCGTGGTTTCCCCCCGCTGAAGCAGCTGGTGCGGGAACAGTTCGGAGCCGGATGGCGGGGCTGGGCTCGGGGGAGTGCGAGCGTCGCCTCCTTCTCCCCGTGCCAGGCTGGAAATCTGGGGAGAGGAGGAGCTGAGCGGTGATCCCTGCAGCCAGCCTTAAAAGCAGTCGCCTTTGGAAGTGTTTTCCCAACTCAGAGGGAGTCGAGAGGCCTCTTCTGCTCCCTCGTTCTGCTCGTGGCTGCTGCTCCTGCTCCTGAAGCCACCTCGGAGTGACAGCACGTACGGAACAGGTTTCCTCCCGGGCAGGGACGCGCGTCCCCTGCCTGGTTCTTACACACCAGGTTGTTGGATGCTCTGGAAAGCACATGGAAACGGGATCCTCAGCCGGCAGAAATCGCCGCCGCGGCTCTACCTGTTGGTGGTCCGCGCAGGGCGGGCAGAGCAGGGAGCGTCCGAGCCGGGCCGCCCAGCCCTGCCCGTGCCCAGCGGCCCTCGCCGGGGCTCCGCCGCTCCCCCCGCGCCTCCCCGGCCCCCGCCGAACAGATGGTGCCGATTTTCGCAGGGGGAGGTGGAGGAAACAAAGCCCGGAGCGCTGCGAGGCTGCAGCCTGGCTCCCAAACGCCGCCCGGGGGGTGACATCTGTGGGGACGGGGTGCCTGTGGCGTGCCGAGCCCCGTGCCGAGCAGGCACTGGCGCCTGCCCTGCCTCACTTTTCTCCCTCCTTTGTTGTTTTTCTCCCCTCCTTTCCAGATAAAGAAGCCCGCGCACCCTCGGCGGGGATGCCGGTGAAGCGAGCAGGCTGCCTCCCCCTCTCTGCCCGGCGCAGGACCAGCGGCTGACTGGAAGCTGGAATGTTTCCCTCTCCACGCCATGCCCAGCCCTGCCTGCCCTGCCCCTAGCGCGGCTTCCCAGGGGTGACACTCCCTGTTCCCTCCCGTCCCGAGAGCAGTGCCACCGGGCATGCCGCTGAAAGCCCCTCTGCAGCCGAAGCCCAGAGGAGTTTTCCAGTGAGTCCAAGCTCCTTAAAAGCCAGAGCTGCCCCTTCCCACGGCGGCGTTGGGAAGCGCCTCCGACAGCGAATCTCCCTGCGCCCAGCGGGTGTTGAGGTCGTGGGGTGCGGGCTGGAGGAGGGGGCTGCCATGGAAGAGAATGTGTTCAGCGTGCAGCAGATCCAGCCCAACGTCATCTCGGTGAGGCTCTTCAAGCGCAAGGTGGGCGGCCTCGGCTTCCTGGTGAAGGAGCGCGTCAGCAAACCGCCCGTCATCATCTCCGACCTGATCCGGGGCGGGGCTGCCGAGCAGAGTGGCCTCATCCAGGCTGGGGACATCATTTTAGCCGTCAATGGCAGGCCCCTGGTGGACATGAGCTATGAGACGGCGCTGGAGATCCTGAGAAGCATCGCCTCCGAGACCTACGTGGTCCTCATCCTGCGCGGCCCCGAGGGCTTCACCACTCACCTGGAGACCACTTTTGCGGGCGACGGGACGCCCAAGACCATCCGTGTCACCAGACCCCTGTGCCCGGCTCCGAAGGCGGTTGACTTGTCCAACCCAAGCGTTCCCAGCAAAGAGCAGCCACTGCCACCAGCCATGGGCTCCCTGTGGAGCAGGGAAACGGGGAAGGAGGTGGAGCCGCTGGTCCACGTTAACGGCGTCGTTCCCGGCAGCAAAGGGCAGGACGCCGGGAAGGGCAAGGACGGGGCTTGTGGTCACTCCTGTCTCAACGGCGGCGTGGAGGACAATGAGCTGCTCAAAGAAATCGAGCCCGTCCTGGACCTGCTGAAGAGCAGCAGTAAGGACGGCGGTGGAGATGCGCCCTCCAAGGTAGAGACACGCGATATAGAAGTCCAGGTGGACTGGTAGGTTCTTAAATACATTTTTTTACTTTTGGTGAGACGTGCTGGTTTTGGCTTCCCGAGGTGTCGGTGGGTGCCTCTCCACAGCTGGGTGCTGCCCAGCACAGCGGGGTGGGGATGGAGAGGTGGGGATGCAAAAAAGGGGGGAAGTGGTTGATGAGGGGAAGATGGATGAAAAATTGGGAGAAGATTGTGGAAGAAAGGTGGAAGCATGGGGAATCGGGGAGAGCGGGAATGGTGTCTGGTGGAAAGCTGAGCTGTGTGATGTGGCGGATCGCGGGCTGGGCTGGGATGAATTCCTGCTCCGTGTTCTCAACCCCGTTTGTGTCAAGTTGAAGCAAAATCCCGTGCCTCAGTTCCCCCACCCGCCAAATAAGGTCCGTGGTATTCCCGTCCTCTCGGTCCTGCTTTAGAGCTCTCCTGTTGAAATCTGCTTGGACGAACTGCGGGAGAGGAGGCAGGAAGGTCAGGGCACGGTGCTTCCCAGGAGAAATGAGCTCCCAAACCTCTCTGGAGAGGCGAGGGGAGCCCCAGCCCAGCTCCACCTGAAGCCAAGACAGGGCAGGGGCAGTGGGACCAGCCTGCTGGGAAAGGGGGGAAGTGTTTTCCCTGGAGAGCTCGGAACAGCCGGTCCCTGCTGAAATGCCGGGATGGATCTGCCTGTGCTCCTCCTGGAGCCGGAGCACTTTCCCAGCACTCATGAGCACGAGTGGGGATGTGGACAACGCTTGTCCCACGTCCTCTTGAGGAGGGGGAAGCAGGACAGATCCCGATTTTCCCCAGCATTCCCCTGAGCTGTATCTGATCCCTGCGGAGCCGGAGCGGCCCCGGGGCCCTTCCTGCTTTACAAAGCCGGTGTTTGTAGCTGCGGTTTTTCGGGACCAGCTCCCTCTCCTCCCGGCCGTTCATTAACACCGATAGGTCGCCTTTTCTTGTTGCTTTTCCCCAAGTCCCCAAACACATTTTTAGCGGTGTCAAGTGCTGCAGCAGGTTGTGGCTGCCCTCGCTTATCGAGCGGATGGAAAAGCCCCGAGGGTCTGCTGGAGCTGGAGATCTGCGGCTCAGCCACGGAAAGATCTGTAATTTCAAGTTCCCTGTAATTTCAAGTTCTCTTCCTGCAGACACTTCTTAGGAAAGGGTAGGGGGGGGAAATTGTGTTTATTTTTCCTGATCAGAAACGAGAGGGGAGAGTCACAGCGGGGTCCCCTCCGTGGGCTCCCAGCCAAGGCTGATGAGCTCCCGCTAGCTCCCATCCCAATCCCACGCCCACCCCCTGCGTCTCCCACCTTCCCTGGTTTATTTTCAGTTGTTTTCAAGTCCTTCCTGCTCTCCCAAATTATTCCTGCTTCCCGCGGAGGACACGGTACCTCAAAGCTCGTTAGGGTGCTCGCACTGAGTCAGAGGGAAAAAAAATATCTGCTGGGCTCGGCGCCGGTGTCTGGGCACCCTTCCTGCCATCCCTCCCCACCAGAGGGGCTCTCCAGGTCCTGTTCACTTGGGAATTGTTGGGATTTGGAAAACTGGGAAATCTGCTGTGCCATGGGAGGGGATTTAACCCCCCTGAGCCCAGCACGCTCTCCAAAAACCTGCCCAGACTGTGCATCCTTTAATCCAGAACCAACCCGTCCTGGGAAAGCCTGGTTTGAGAGCTGAGACGCTGAAAGGGTCGTGGCTGGATGCAAAATATGCAGAGGGGCTTAAAAATCCCCTCTGGTTTAGCTCAGGGACCTGGGGCTCGCAGCCCCGCGAAGCCCCCGAGGACACAATCCCAAACAGGGGTGCAGCCTCACCCCACAAACCCGGCCCCCCATCCCCCAGGGTCTCCGAGGAAATTCTGCTCCAGCCGTGGGCAGGGATGAGAAGCGTGGTTCTACTTGGAGGAGCCTCTTCTGTTCAGAGATTAAACAGAAATGCTTTGATTTCACTTAAACTGAAGGACCTTGAGGCAGCAAAGTGGGGGCTTCACCCAAATCTCAATTTTTTTTTTCCAATATCCTAATTAAAAAAAGAACCTCGTAATCTCTGTCCCTTGGGGTTGAAAATCCACTTTTGGGTCAAATGCTCCTGCTTGATGGAAAGCTGCAGCCTGGCCCTTGTGGAAGGAGTCGGCGTGAGGGAGAGGACCCAGGCTGGAGCAGAGATGTGGGAAAGGAGATTTACTGCAGGGAGAAGCTGCCAGGGGCAAAGGGCATTTCTGTGGGATGGGGCTGAGGGTGATTGATCTGCTCGGCTCGGGCACACGGAGCCAGGGCATCCTGAAGGTCTCCTGCACTCCGAGTGCTCTTGGACGGCAGGAGAAGTGCAGAAAGGTCAGGGAATAATGGGCAGAGTGTTGGTCGGTGCCAAGGAAGTGCCAAAAAAACCCCAGCAAGCCCTATCAGATGGATGCAGCTCCCGGGTTTAGGCTGGGACTTCTCCAGGCGGGAACAGCGCGGGAACTGAGCTCTGCCTACACCCAGGAGGGTGCAAAGCCGAGCTCAAGGTTGAACTGGACACCTCCAACCTGGGCAGTTTGGCTGCGGATCCAGCCGGAGATGATGGGTTTGGGATGAATCCTGGTTTGTCTCCTCTTCGCCTGGTGCTGACCTTCCCAGCCCGGGGCTCTCTGTCAGAGCTGATCCGGCTCACGGAGCTGTGACAGCGCTCCCAGGGAAGGGCGCGAGGCCGAGGTTGTTCACAGGGAGCCAAAAACTTCTCGCTCAAAATGGGCTTTGGCAAAAACAATTCCAACTACACCTGAGGCTTTGGGCTTCCAGCTCCTCTCGCCAGCGTTGCTTCCAAGGAAAACTGGAAGGGAGCCTACAAGAAAGATGGGGAGGGACTTTATAGGACCATGGAGGGACAGGACACAGGGAATGGCTTCCCACTGCCAGAGGGCAGGGCTGGATGGGAGACTGGGAAGGAATTGTTCCCTGGGAGGGTGGGCAGGCCCTGGCCCAGGGTGCCCAGAGCAGCTGTGGCTGCCCCTGGATCCCTGGCAGTGCCCAAGGCCCGGCTGGACATTGGGGCTGGGAGCAGCCTGGGACAGTGGGAGGTGTCCCTGCCATGGCAGGAAAGGTGGAACAAGATTTTAAGGTCCCTTCCAACCCATCCTGTGACTGATTGATTGATTGATTGATTGATCCTAGAGCTTGCTCTGGGGACACAGAGAGTTCCTCCCCATGCCCTGCACCCACGCTCTGCATTCCCCAAGGGAATTCTCCCTGCTGGCTCTGCCTCCCACCCCACTCCGTGCCCCCGGTGTGTGTCCAGGGCACGGCTGCTCCTGGGCTCAGGCCATCCGCAGTGGGAAAAGCGAGGGCCCAAGGTATGATGAGAGCTGGCATTTCTGCCACGAGGCTCACCGTGGGCTAGGAAGCAAAAATAGAGTTTGATTCACTCCCTGCCAGCCAACCCAGGTCTGTTTTTCCCTCGGAGCTCGGGGGAGATTGTCAGGTCCCATCTTCCCTCCTCCCTCCCCCCCTCCCCACCGAGTTGCCAGGGTTTATTTTCCTTCCCGGGTCTCTTCCATGACATGAGCAGCATGATGGAAACGTGGCAGGTTCAGTCCGAGCAGCAGCCCCGAGAGGGAGAAGAGTGCTGGGAGCAGGAATTTCGCTCAGGAAAGGTTTCGAGGTTTCAGGCTCCATCTTGCCTTGGAACNTGCAGACCATGTATTCCACCCAAATATATCCCATATTCCAACCAAATAAATCCTATATTCCACCCAAGTAGATCCCATATTCCCCCCAAATAGATCCCATATTCAACCCAAATAAATCCCATATTCTACTCAAGTATATCCCATATTCCAACCAAGTATATCCCACATTCCAGCCAAATAAATCCCATATTCCACTCAAATAAATCCCATATTCCACTCAAATAAATCCCATATTCCACCCTAATATATCCCTTATTCCATCCAAATAAATCCCATATTCCACTCAAATATATCCCATATTCCACCCAAATATATCCATATTCCAGCCAATAAATCCCATATTCCACTCAAATAAATCCCATATTCCATTCAGATATATCCCATATTCCCCCCAAATAGATCCCATATTTCAACCAAATAAATCCCATATTCCACTCAAATATATCCCGTATTACACCCTAATATATCCCATATTCCAACGGTATAAATCCCATATTCCATCCAAATATATCCCATATTCCACCCAAATAAATCCTGTATTCCACCCAAATAAACCCCATATTCCACCCAAATAAATCCTGTATTCCACCCAAATAAACCCCATATTCCACCCAAATAAATCCCATATTCCCCCCCAAATAGAGCCCATATTCCAACCAAATATATTCCATATTCCAATCATATAAGTCCCGTATTCCAGTCAAATATGTCCCATATTCCAGCCAAATAGATCCCGTATTGCCCCCAAATAAATCCCATACTCCACCCAAATATATCCCATATTCCGCCCTAATATGCCCCATATTCCATCCAAATATATCCCATATTCCACCCTAATATGCCCCATATTCCATCCAAATAAATCCCATATTCCCCTCAAATATATCCCATATTCCACCCAAGTATATCCCACATTCCAAAAAAACAAATCCCATATTCTACCCAAATAGGTCCCATATTCCACCCAGATAGATCCCATATTCCACCCAAATAAATCCCATATTCCACCCAATTATATCCTATATTCCACCCAGACAGATCCCATATTTCCCCCAAGTCCCCCCTCACCCTCTCAGCCCTCCCTGCTGCTCCCGAATCCCGTGGGATGGCACAGCCCCTCCCCTTGTGTGCGATCCCACATTCCCGGTGTGATCCCGCAGGAGATCCCTGTGGGATTCCCAGCACGCCCGAGCTGTGCTTCTCCTCCGGATGGGCTGGAATCCCGCAGGTGCTCACTGGGGATGTTTGGGAAGGGACAGGGAATTCTGGCGGAATTCTGAGCTGTGCTGGTGGGATTTTGGGAATCTGTTCCCAGGCTGGATCTGCCCGTGCCTCCCCAAAGGCGTTTTCCAGCCTCGCATTTCACGGACTCCCTGAGGCCGCGGCTCTCTCGGCTCATTAGTCCCCGATCCCGGCACATCCCAGCGTGTCCCGACTTTCTGAGGCCGCAGGATCTTCTCCAGATCATTCCAGAGGTTCTTCCCGAGGCTTTTGTCCTCCTCCCTCCGCGCTGCCCCCATCCCCTCTCCCGTTTCACCTCGCTGGGGTCACCCCGCAGTTCCCACCCTGGTTCCTGTCCCTGCCGCCTCTCCAGGGAGTGCATCCCACTTTTCGGAGCTATTCCTCCTTCCGAATTCCCGCTTCCTCCTCGAGCTCTGCACATCCCTTCTCCCGCCCCATCCCTCTCCCTCTGCCGCTGTCCAGGCTTTGCTCAGCCCCTCCAGCCCGCGGCCAGCGCCTTTTCCAGCTGCCCCAGGAAAGGGAGAGCAGGGAATTTTCACTTCCGAGGATGCCATGACCCCCGGAATGGGATTTTCCATGGGGCACAAAAAGGTGAGGCAAGAGCTGCTTCTCCCAGCCCCAAGCAGCGGGAGGAGGAGCACTGCCAGCGCAGCCATTCCCGAGGAAAAATCAGGGAATGGGATGAGAAGAAGGAACTTCTCTCCCGAGGCGTGAGCTTCACACGCAGCCCCGAGCTCAGGATTTTCAGGAGAAGGGCCGGGCAGGAAGGAAGGAGCCCATCCCTGGGCACAGCACGGGGTGATGTTATCAGCGTCACCAGAGGTGTGGGCACTGCCATCCTTATCACCCCTCCGAGCGGGGGTGGCAGCAGGGCTATCTCTGCTCCCTGCCTGGGAAATCAGAGATCCTTCTGCCAAGGAAATTCAAAGGAGCCGGGTGACAAACTGACAAACTGCCCTTTTGCTCTTTTTGGGGTTTTTTCTTGTTGTTTTCTTTTTCTTTCTTTCTTTCCCTTTAATTTCTTTTTGGAAAAGCTTTGGAGAAATTTCTGAAAGGGCTGTCTCAGCAGCTTCCCTTCTGCTTCATCACTCGGAGCACTGCAACATCATCAAATTAGTCAAAAGAAAACAGTGGTGCCTCTCATTTCTCCAAACAGCCAGATGCTCTTTCCAAGGGGAGCAGCATCCCAGGCGCTGCCCGGCACCGGTGGGGGAGGGCAGGATTCCTCTTTCCTTTTTAAAGCATCCAGTTTGGCTTTCAGAGCAGAAAAAAACCCTCTCAACCAGGGTTTTGGGTCTCTCTGGAGCCCAGAGATCTGGTTAAGAGGGTCAGAGAGGGATACCTGGATCCTGGATGATTGATTGATCCTAGAGCTTGATTTCCACCACCACCAGGGACATTTCCACCATCCCAGGCTGCTCCAAGCCCTGTCCAACCTGCCCAGGATTTCTCCAAAGGAGAGGAGCCAGCTCCCCTCTCCCTGGGAAGCTCCCAAGGCAGATCCTGGGGATGTCCAGCCTGGCTCCCTCGAGGGAGCTGTGCCCTCCCAGTGCCCACCAGGACGGCCCTTTGGGCTCTCCTGCAGGTAAAATCCCTTTGGGAACGCTCTCCAGGGGCTGAGCTGGGACACGGCTCAGTCCCCTCAGTCCCCTCGGGCGTGAGTGACATGTGCCAGGTCACCCTGGCCTCTGGGGGCTGCAGCAGCCCCGTCGGGAGAGGAAAACAACTCATCCCAAAAACCCTGTTCCCGTCCCAGCTCGCAAACAAGGCAAGCGAGGGGCAGGAAATATTTGTAAAATGAAGCAATTGATGGGTTTTATTTTTACTCCCCCGTCTGTGCTGGGACTGGGGCGAGGCTCTGGCTGCTCTCAAAGGGCTTTTCTCTCCCTGCCTCTCTGCAGAAGGACAGAGCCGGATCCTGCTGGGCAGCCTCATCCGGGGGAGGTTTGCACTGGCTCAGGGCAGCCCCTGGCCAGGCACAGCAGCACAGACCCCCCCAGGGTCACTCTGGTGGCTTTGTCACAGCCACGCTTGGCTGTGCTTTTCCAGCACGGCTTTTTCCAGCGTTTCCAGCAGGGTCAGCCCCTCTCTGCCGTGCTCATGGGGCCGTAAATCCACCAGGAGCAGGGCAGCAGGAATCCCGCTCCCGCCACACCTGCAGACACGCGAGGGGACCTGGGGCATCCAGCTCATTCCCACCTGGATGTCCCTGTCCCTCGCTCTCAGGTGGTGCTGGAGGCCAGGGAATGGGAGCGATCCCTGCTCCAGCAGGACTTGTAAATCCCAAACCTCCCAAATTAGCACCCGATTGAGTTGGACATCCGGGGTTTCTCCAGCTGCCAGCACTTCTGGCTTCGCTGCTGTGCACACCACGAGATCCCAGCACCTCCAGCTGCTGCTGCCCATGGAGGGATCCCTCTCCAAGCTCCCCTCGTGCCAGCAGACACCTCTCCGAGGGCAGCAGGTCGTGCCAGGCACCAGCATCCTCTCAGGGATGCCTGTGGGATCTCCGGCTGATCCCAAGCCTCTCCCGTGTGCACAGAGGCAAAGCCTCCTCTGCTCGTCCTTCTGCTTAGTCCCAGGTTCTGGCAGAGCCAAGGGATCTCTCCCTCATGGATTTAATGTTTCGGTCTCGATTTTGGGCCCTGTGAGGAGCAGCAGCTGGGGCTCCTCAGCTGCCGGAGGTGGCTCGGTGTGCTCGGTGTCCCCGCGCTGACCCGGCCCCGCGTCCCCTGGCACGGCGGGGGTCAGGGCAGGAGGGCAGGGATGTGCAGCCCTGGAGACGGGAGTTCTGCGGGAGATTTAACAGCTGGGCCTCGCTCCGAGCGGACAGCCAGGCTGCCTTCTCATCCTGCTAATTCTCTGCCTCGCTGCTGGGGATTACTGGGATGGAGGGAGGCAGGAGAGCCTGGGCTCGCCCTTTGGGCTGGGCACAGCGGGGTTGTGCAGCTCCTGGCTGTCCCTGCCCCCGGGATCTGTGTGGATTCTGGGATTCATGTGGATTCTGGGATTCATGTGGATTCTGGGATCCGTGTGGATTCTGGGATCCGTGCGGGTCACCACCACCACGCAGCAGAGATTGGGATCTGCTGCCTTTGGCCGCGGTGCTGCGGGTGGGGTTTCCTGTGCTTTATCTGATGGAAACCCTTTCACATCCTCCCGGCAGCCAGGCCACCAAGGAACAGCTTTCCCGGCCTGGAGAGGCACAGAAATCCCAGGAAAAACGGCCCCAAAGGCACCTGTGCCTCCTCTCTTGCACCAAGGTGGCCACTTCCCAGTGTTGGAAGGTGGCCAGAGCCCAGGGAAATGTTTTGGCAGCTGAGCGTTGCTCTGTACAAGCAGAAAAATGACAGAAAACTCAAAGCACGGGGAGATGCTTTCTAAATGAAGTCTTTTCCTTAAGCTGAAGGGCTCCAGGGGCTGTGAAACTGAGTTTATTTGTATTTATTTGTCTTCCTGAAATGGAACCAAGAGCACCCTGTCGCTGTGATTCACGCCCCAGGTCCGAGCCTCCTGCTTCGGTCAGCGCCCAAACCCTGCTGCTGCTGAGGAGCAGCCTCATTATGGATCCTGTGGCATCTGGGAGGCTTTTAAGGGCTGTCAGCAGGAGCAGAGCAATTCCAGAGGGCATTTCCTCAGTGCCTGTGCCCACCCTGGCCCGCGCCCCTGCTCAGCCCAGCCCGGGGAGCCCCTTCCCCCTGCGGTGCCACCTCCTGCCTGGCCTGAACGTCACGTCCCCAAACCCTGCTTGTTTTCTCCTTGGTGAGGCCTCACGCTGCAGAGGTTCTGCATCAGCTGCTTGGGTGGCTTTTGGGAGCCTCTCCCACACCCCAAAATGTGCATGGAGTGGTGGGTTACACCCAAGTTACACCCGAGTTACACCCGAGTTACTCCGGTGTCACCGAAGCAGCCGGCGCTGGGCTGCCCTCGGTCCCCAGCCCTCCCCGCACCCCCAGCAGCTCCAGGGGCAATCCATCAGCTTGCTCGGCTGAAATCGCTTCCACTCGCAGCGTCTGGAAAGGTCAGGGAGAGGAGAGAGAGCTCCTGGGAGCCTCCTGTTTGTTCTGCGTTGGGTTTTTTTTTTCTCTTCGAGCTGCTCCGCAAACTCCTCCTGCCACGAGCTTTTCCAGCCTCCTCTCCCCATCTCCTGTTTTCCCGGGGTTCCAGCTCGGATTCCGGGGTGCAGAGGCTCTGTTGTGGAGCCAGCGTGGGCCCGGGGCTCTCCTGCTGCTCGCAGGTGGAATTTCCATGGCGTTTGGGTTGTCCCGACCTCGCTGATTCGTGGCCCTGCCTCTCCTTCCCCCCCGAGGGGCAGTGGCTGAGTTCTCGCTCCTCTGGGGAGCAGCTGGAGCAGGACCCGTGCCCGTGGTCCCAGCACCCCACCACCCAAATGATTTTTAACCCTTCAGTTTCAGGGAAGAGGAGAACAACCCCCAGAAAGCTGGGCCGGCGCGGATGGAGAACGATCGTGTCCCGGGGGACCTGTGGGGGAAGAGCAACGTCCCCGTGGTCCTGAACAACCCCTACTCCGAAACAGAGCAGGTAAGAGGCCTTGGCCGGGGCTGCTTTGGGTGGGAAAACCAAAATTCCCGGCGTTTGTGGGAGTGTGACCCAGCCTGGCGGGTTCTCAGAGCACAAAGACCCCGCGGGGACAAGGCGTGTTTGATCCCAAGGGCTGGAGGTGACACCCCAGAGCTCGTTCGGGCCAGGAGCTGCAGCCCCCGTGGCTCAGGCAGGGAATGGAGGTCACTGGAGAACGATGCTCCTCATCCTAGGGCTGCCGTGGGATGGGAGCCCAGCCAGGGACCAGGACTCCTCCCTGGGGAGTGTGATCCCTTTCGGTGGCACCAGGCCAGGCTGCATCATTAACATCGTTTGGATCCGTCTGATGGTAATTCAGTGGAGCACTTCAGATAATGCCTCCACGGAGCCTTTTCATCTCCTCCCGCTCCAGGGCCGTAACTTGTCAGGCTCCCTTGCCAAAGGGAGATTAACTCCACGTTTGTAGCACAGCCAGAGACGTCAGGCAGACCCTGCCAGGCCACCGAGATCACCTCGGGGAGAACATGATGTGCGAGAGCTCTGCCAGCGCTGGGGCAAAAGGGGCTCCCTGATGGGATTATCCAGGGCAGGACACGGGGNCAGCCTGGCTCCAGAGCAGAGGGGCTCCAGCCCTGGGAGCAGCTCCGTGGCCTCCTCTGAACTTTCTCCAGCAGCTCCAGGTCCCTCCTGTGCTGGTCCCAGGGCTGGAGGCATTTCTCCAGGGAATCCTGCGTGGAATGATGTCCCCACGCACTTTTGCAGCCTCACAGTGCCAGAGACCCATGGAGGGGGACACACGAGACCCTCTGAGCTGGTGTTGACACCCACGCAGGGCACTGGGACAGCTCTGCCCGTGCTGGAGGGCTGTCACCAGCCTGGCCGGGTGCTGAGGTGCAGCTGGGATCCTTTTCCACCCTGCCCTCACCTCGGAACCGTGGCCAGGTGTCCCAGCAGCACGGCCACCCTCGGGGTGGGTGTCACCCCACACGAGCAGCAGCATCCCCGAGCTGCAGCAGCTGCCAGAGGGGTGTCCCCGGGCAGCCCCACGTCCCAGGGCATGGACAATGCACCGTGGCAGGGATCCCGAGCCCAGGAACAGGTCAGGGCTCCTCTGCCTCTGTCCCAGCTCTGGAAAGGCTCCGTCTCCCTGCCTCCTTTGCTAAGCCCCGTGCGTGTCCGTGTCTCTTACTATAAGCACTTTATAACCTTCTGTGTGCAGAGCTTAATTTCTCTCTGTGTTGGGGCTGCCAAAACCGCCAGTCTTAAGCTGCTATTAAACTCTTTATTCTTTTTTTTTTTTTTATTATTCCACTGGATGCACAGCTTTCTTTTTATCCTTCTTATCCCCGAATCCTTACGCCTGCTCTTCTGGAAGCAGCGTGGCTTTTCCCCCAGCCGTTCCCCGGGGCTGTGTGCAGTCAAGGCAGCTGAACTTCTTTCAAGCAGCAATAAATACTATTAACACGGGGGAAAGTCAAGCCAAGTGGGAACTTTCCTTGGTTTTTTTAGAGCAGGATTGGGTGGATTCACTTGGCCAGGTGGTGAATGCTCACTGAGGCTCGTAATAAGGTGCTGAAAGCCCCGCTGGGCATCGATCCCCAGCCCTCTGCCATTTTTCACAAAGCCGCACCGCGTTTTTCGCTGCTTTCCCAGCAGCCCAATCCCCCCCCGGCCCTAAACCTGAAGACGCCGTGGCTGCACCCGGTCCTGTTCCAGCCTTCGGGGACGAATCTGCGAGCAGCCCCAGGGC
>VYXC01012573.1:29049-40885 GCA_013397175.1 Platysteira castanea | reverse complement strand
CCCCTCGGAGCCGGGAGCTCGGTCCCCTCGGACTCGGGAGCTCGGTCCCCTCGGACTCGGGAGCTCGGTCCCCGCGGACCCAGGAGCTCGGTCCCCTCGGACCAGGGAGCTCGGTCCCCTCGGACCCGGGAGCTCGGTGCCCGCGGAGCCCTCGGGGCCGGGCGTGCTCCCGGTAGGAGCGGACAGCTCCGGTACCACGCTCCCGGGCAGAAAGGGTTTGCTGCCGCAGCTGTGGCTCGGTTCGCCCCGCTCCTGAGTCACCGGCACCGCAGCTGCCTCCTTAAAGCACGAAAGGAGCTCGCACGGCCTCCCTGGCGCAGCGGCGGGGAGGTTTTGGCTCCGGTTGCGGCGTGCGGGGAGGGAGAGCACGCACATACAGCCCCGCACACACACACAGCCCCCAAAACACACACACACAGCCCCAAAACACACACACACAGCCCCAAAACACACACACACAGCCCCAAAACACACACACACAGCCCCAAAACACACACACACAGCCCCAAAACACACACACACAGCCCCAAAACACACACACACAGCCCCAAAACACACACACACAGCCCCAAAACACACACACACAGCCCCAAAACACACACACACAGCCCCAAAACACACACACACAGCCCCAAAACACACACACACAGCCCCAAAACACACACACACAGCCCCAAAACACACACACACAGCCCCAAAACACACACACACAGCCCCAAAACACACACACACAGCCCCAAAACACACACACACAGCCCCAAAACACACACACACAGCCCCAAAACACACACACACAGCCCCAAAACACACACACACAGCCCCAAAACACACACACACAGCCCCAAAACACACACACACAGCCCCAAAACACACACACACAGCCCCAAAACACACACACACAGCCCCAAAACACACACACACAGCCCCAAAACACACACACACAGCCCCAAAACACACACACACAGCCCCAAAACACACACACACAGCCCCAAAACACACACACACAGCCCCAAAACACACACACACAGCCCCAAAACACACACACACAGCCCCAAAACACACACACACAGCCCCAAAACACACACACACAGCCCCAAAACACACACACACAGCCCCAAAACACACACACACAGCCCCAAAACACACACACACAGCCCCAAAACACACACACACAGCCCCAAAACACACACACACAGCCCCAAAACACACACACACAGCCCCAAAACACACACACACAGCCCCAAAACACACACACACAGCCCCAAAACACACACACAGAGCCCCCAAAACACACACACATACCCCAAAACACACACACAGCTCCTCCGCAGCCTCCCCCAGCTCCTCTCTCCCCACAGCTGCTCCGGGTTGTGGTTGTCAGACCCGGCACCTCTGCTCCAGCCTGGCTGGAGTCAGATCCAGCCCCAGGACTCTGCGCCGGGGCCCTCTCCCAGCAAGGGATTGTCGAGCACTGGGACGGAGCGATGGGGTCCCACCAATCCCTGGAAGCACCCAAGGAATGTCACTCGGTGCTCCGCTGGAGCTGGCAGCTTGGTGCTCACTCAGAGGTTGGAATCAACCGTCTTGGAGAGCTTTCCCAGCCTTAACCACTCTGTGGTTCCAAGATTCCAGCTTGCCCAGCTCCTGCAGGGACCAGGCAGAAGGGGAAGGAGCAGCTTTGAGGGGGTTTGAGGCAGAACATCTGCAGGCAGATGTTCAGCGGGCCTTGCTCCGAGGATGGGGACACTGCTCCATCTGCATTCCCAGCACGTTTTTGGACCATACCCGATCCAGCAAGAAGTATTTTAGCAGCACGCCCTGTCAGGAGATCAGAACTCCGATTAAAAAGTGCTGGACACAATCAACACTTCCCGCCTGGTGCTCCCGGTTCCTGTCTGGCAGGTGGAGCCGCGGGTGAGGATTGGTGCTGGTCGCGTTTCTGAGCTGTTCTCAGCACGGTTTGCCCGTCTCAGGGAGCTGCTCTGAGCAATCAGGCTCAGGGGGAAGGTGGCAGATTGTCCCCCTCGGTCCCCAGGGTGGGTCAGGGAGCACAGGATGCTGTTGGTGGCTAAAGAATGATTTAATTCTCTTGGAAGAGTAAAACAAGCAGGGGGGAAGGAATGACCAGGAGCTGCCACTGCCATCAGTCAGGTCGGATTCCTCAAAATTGAAAAAAATGAGCTTAAAAATAATGTTCTTCCAGGACTACAGTGAGGAGGTTTTGTAATTTACTGCTGGGTTTGAGCTCTACGTGAGGTTTTACATTTGGTTTTGGCAGTGAGGAGAGGGGAGGCTGAGATGTGGTGCGTGGTCATTTGGCTTCGAGGGGTGGACTTGGACACACTCCTTGGGAAAATCACGGGATTTGTGACATGAGGAATGTCAGAGCTCCACGGCAGCACAGCCTGAGGCGGGCAGGGAGCAGCTTTTGGGAGCTGCCAGGACTGAGGAAGGTCCTACAGAGGGGTCAGGCTGCAAATCTCCGCCTTCCCCTGCTGCAGCCTCTGTCCCTTGCTCCCAGAATATATTTTCAGAGCGTGGCACTACACTGCGAGCCTCAGGCTGCCTGAAATCCGTGTTTTCCAGGGAAAAATGTCAGGAGATCATGGCAAAAAACAAGGAGTGAGCAAAAAGCCTGGCCAGCAGTGGCAGCAGGGCAGTGCAGAGGTGTCTGCTCAGCCCGGGCTGTGGAATCCGCCAGGCATCGAGCTCCCCGTGGCTGGAAAAGCAGAGCGATCCTCTGGGAAAGTGGGAACAGGTCAGATCGGGAGCCCCAGCTGCTTTGTCATCCCTGTGGCTCCTGCTGCTCTCCCTCCTGATCCAGGAGCTTCTCCCACCCTGGGCTGGTTCTGTTCCTGGTCCTTGAGGCTGAATTTGTGCTGCTGCTGCCAGCCTGCAACTGTGACGTGACCCCAAAGGGAGGGTGGCACTGCTGAAGGCAGTGCCAGCTTCAAGAAAACCTCACAGATTAACTCAAAAGGGCCACCAGCCCCAGGATTCACGTAGGAAGGGACAGCAAATCCAGCCCCAGCCCCGATCTGTGCAGAACCCTGAAGAGGTGCCAAGCTCAAAGCAGGTTTGGCCAGGACGCTCTCAGATGTCCCCCGGGGAGCTGCAGCGCCAGCGCCGTGGTTCCAGCGATGGAATTTCATCCCTGGGCGAGATCTGGTTCCTGGGAGACAGATCCCTGCTTCCCAGAGCCACGGCAGCCTTCCCTGTCCCCGCTGGCAGACACCGACGGCTCCTTCAGCTTCCAGTGCTTGGGCTGAGTAAGGGCCACGGCAGAAAACAGGGATTTTATCAGTGAAAATGTGCAAAAAGGAGCACCCGTAACCAGTTCCTCTCCTCTGGGTTGGCTGGGGCTCTCCCCGTGCTGGCACAGAGGTCCAGGAGTGCTGGGTGAGCCCATCCCAAGGCAGAGAGTCAGGGACAAACCCAAATTCTCATGATTCAGCAGCCCCCCTGCTCGGATGGTTCATCCATCCTCATTCCTACGTCTTCCAGTGTTGGTATCAAAGGAAAACTGAACACAGCACTCTCCCAAGTCACTTCCACCTCTGATTTCAACTCATTTTCCACAGGTTTGGCTGCCCCATAACCGGATGCAACTTCCTAATTCCACTGCTTTGTTGTAGGATCCCAAATAATGCCAAATACTGGGATAAAACCTCGCCGGGCTGTGTCACCCCCGGAACCCAAGCTCAGGCACCCACCCGCACCCGGCCCTGCGTTGTCGTGACCTTTTCCCACATTTTGCTGGTGAGTTCTGACCTCGTGCCGGGTGTTCCCTGTTTTCCAGCCACCACCATCCGGGCGCCAGTCCCCGACCAAGAACAACCTCAACGGGAGCCCTTCCAAGTGCCCCCGCTTCGTGAAAATCAAGAACTGGGAGACGGGCTCCATGCTCCACGACACGCTGCACCTCAAGACTGCCATGGTGAGTGGAGCTGCTGGGGCTGGCCAGAATTCCCCGAGCATCGTCGGGTGGATGGCGGCGTCTCCAAGGTGGATTCACGGGGGAATGAAGAAGTGGAAGAATTCAGCCTTGTCTCCCTGGGAGTTTGAGTTTCAAACCTTTGGTGCAATAAGAGGGAGAGAGGGAAATCTGTCTGGGATAAATAAGGAAAAAAATTTGAGTTGGTGCCAAGTTGGGGTGGGAATCTCGTCCCTTTGATTGTCCAGCTCAGGAGGGACAAGAGGTGACCGCACGTGGCCTGGCTGTCCTCACACGGTGTCCCCAGCCAGCGGGAATGTCCCTGTTTGTCACACCCCCGCCCTCTGTGCCGCTGATCGCCGCCTGCCCCAGCCCAGCTCAGGTGACCACAGGTGCCACACCGACCCAGGACATTCCTGCTGCCCCCTGTCCCCCCAGGCCACGGCGTGCACCGAGCAGATCTGCATGGGCTCCGTGATGACCCCCAGCCCCCACGTCCGCAAGGCAGAGGACACCAGGACCAAGGAGGAGGTGCTGCTCCTGGCCAAGGACTTCATCGACCAGTACTACTCCTCCATCAAGAGGTGAGTGATGGTGCAGGAGGCCACAGCCCGGGGCTGCTGCTGGGGCTGAGATGTCACAGGTGTCACCTGCAGAGCTGCCCCAGCCCTGGAGCCAACCTGGAGCTGCTGGAGCAAATCCGGAGGAAGCCATGGAGATGCCCCAAGGGCTGGAGCCCCTCTGCTCTGGAGCCAGGCTGGGAGAGCTGGGGGTGCTCACCTGGAGAGGAGAAGGCTCCTGGGAGAGCTCAGAGCCCCTGCCAGGGCCTAAAGGGGCTCCAGGAGAGCTGGAGAGGGACTGGGGACAAGGGCTGGAGGGACAGGACACAGGGAATGGCTTCCCACTGCCAGAGGGCAGGGATGGATCGGATATTGGGCAGGAATTGTTCCCTGGGAGGGTGGGCAGGCCCTGGCCCAGGGTGCCCAGAGCAGCTGTGGCTGCCCCTGGATCTCTGGCAGTGCCCAAGGCCAGGCTGGACACTGGGGCTTGGAGCAGCCTGGGACAGTGGGAGGTGTCCCTGCCCATGGCAGGGGTGAAACTGGGTGGGCTTTAAGGTCCCTTCCAACCCAGGCCATTCCATGATTCCATGATTCCATGATCTGATCCTCCACACTTGCAAGAGTCACAGCAGGAGGAGACCCTGGTGCTCCTTGAGCAGCTGCCTCTTGGGTGGAGTCTCACTCCTGGCACTTGTTGTGTCCATGCAAGCCCCTGTCCTCTCCCCCTGGTCCTGGCTCCACCGTTATCCCAAAGCTGGGAGCACCACCCACACAGTCCCCATGGGAACGAGGCATTCCGGGCGGAGAGCAGCCTCCGCCTGAGCCGCCACCTCCTCTGCTCCCAACCGCGGCAGGTCCGGCTCCAAGGCCCACATGGAGAGGCTGGAGGAGGTGACCAAGGAGATCGAGGCCACCGACACCTACCAGCTGCGGGACACGGAGCTGATCTACGGCGCCAAGCACGCCTGGAGGAACGCGGCGCGCTGCGTGGGCAGGATCCAGTGGTCCAAGCTGCAGGTGAGCAAAAACCCTGCTGCAAACATCCTGGAGATTCCTGCTGCGTGGGCAGGATCCAGTGGTCCAAGCTGCAGGTGAGCAAAAACCCTGCTGCAAACATCCTGGAGATTCCTGCTGCGTGGGCAGGATCCAGTGGTCCAAGCTGCAGGTGAGCAAAAACCCTGCTGCAAACATCCTGGAGATTCCTGCTGCGTGGGCAGGATCCAGTGGTCCAAGCTGCAGGTGAGCAAAAACCCTGCTGCAAACATCCTGGAGATTCCTGCTGCGTGGGCAGGATCCAGTGGTCCAAGCTGCAGGTGAGCAAAAACCCTGCTGCAAACATCCTGGAGATTCCTGCTGCGTGGGCAGGATCCAGTGGTCCAAGCTGCAGGTGAGCAAAAACCCTGCTGCAAACATCCTGGAGATTCCTGCTGCGTGGGCAGGATCCAGTGGTCCAAGCTGCAGGTGAGCAAAAACCCTGCTGCAAACATCCTGGAGATTCCTGCTGCGTGGGCAGGATCCAGTGGTCCAAGCTGCAGGTGAGCAAAAACCCTGCTGCAAACATCCTGGAGATTCCTGCTGCGTGGGCAGGATCCAGTGGTCCAAGCTGCAGGTGAGCAAAAACCCTGCTGCAAACATCCTGGAGATTCCTGCTGCGTGGGCAGGATCCAGTGGTCCAAGCTGCAGGTGAGCACAAATCCCACCACAAACATCCTGGAGATTCCTGCCAAAGGGTTTGCTGGAGGCTGGGAGAGGCAAATCTGTGGCTAAAGGACATGAGAAGGTACCACTCTGACTGCCGCAAGGTTGAGCAGAAAGAGAAAAAGAAGAAAGTTTGTGTCTGGGAAGACACAATAAAGATGCTCTCACACCTGCCAGGTTCAGCAGAAAGGAGGGGAAAGACCCTTTATTATTGACATATCTCACATTCTTATACAATTCCTAACTCCACAAGGGATTGGAGGACATGTCACTTCCTTCCCAATCCCACTGGAGAAAAAAGATGCTCATCAAAGTTCTCTTATCACAAAAGGAATGAAAACCAGAAAATACCGTTAAGTAAACACTGGCTATTATTTATATGAAACTGTGAGAAAGAATCTGACTCCAAGGTTAAAACAGAAGGCTTAGCAAAAACCAGGGTGACACCAACCCTGCTCTCCAGTCCCAGGTGTCCAGCACGCCCAGCTGCCCTCGACAGCTTTGGGATGTCAGCAGGAGCTGGAGAAGCATCCGTGGGGTGGGTGGAGGTGAGGTGGCCGTGTGTGAAATGGAAGCTGGTGCTCCAGGGGACGTTTTCCGAAATCAGATCCTGCTCCATCATTTTCCCTGCTGCTTCCCAACCTGCTGCTCCACCTGGAGAGAGGCAGCAGGACACGCTTGTCCTCGGCACTGAGATCCAGCAGGAGAGGATTTGGCTCAGTGCCCTTTTGGCGAGGGAAATGCAGAGCAGGATTGGAATCGGCGATCCCTGGGGAATCCCTTGGTGCGGGGATGTCCTCTCCTCCCGTAACCTGGAGCAGATCCAGTGCTGCTGAGCCGTTCCTGTGGCTGCTCCACGGGGAATGGGCACAGCCACTTCTGTTGATCCTCCTTCCTGAATTCCCTGAGCTTTCTTGGCTGCCCCTGGATCCCTGGCAGTGCCCAAGGCCAGGCTGGACGGGGCTCGGAGCACCCTGGGGTAGTGGAAGGTGTCCCTGCCCATGGCAGGGGGTGGAATGGGATGAGCTTTAAGGTCTCTTCCAACCCAACCCATTCCCTGATTCTGTGATTCCCCATCCCTCAGACCCGTCCTGTTCCATCTTTGAGTGCTGAGCTCCAGGAGGAGCAGAGCAGAACCCGTAGCTGTGGGGGGATCAGGCAGGAACAGCAGCAGGTTTGGAGCACGGGAACGAGGAGGATTTTGCCAGAGCAGCAGATGAGTCACCTCTCCAAAGCAAAAGGGGCAGCTGGATTCCACATCCACGTGTTCCAGAGGCAGGGAACACATAATTATGGAGCTTTAGATCCCTGAGAAGCCGCGGCGGTGCCTGGAGCTCTCCTTGTGCTGTGTTCCCTCCGCCTGGCCCTGCCCCAGGAGCTGGAACATCCCACAGGATCCCCACAACTGCTTCCCTCTTCCAGGTGTTCGACGCCCGCGACTGCACCACGGCCCACGGGATGTTCAATTACATCTGCAACCACATCAAGTACGCCACCAACAAGGGGAACCTCAGGTGAGCCACCAGGGAGTGGCGGGGGTTGTGCCCCAGGGCCTCTGGATGTGTGGAGACCCAGCTCTGGGCCAGCTGAGGTTGGCTCTGGGCCACCACGCAGCCAACGCCATTCCTGGGAAGCCTTAGGGGACCTGATCCAGGGTGACAGAGTCCTGCTGGTCCAAGTCTCTCTCTTGTTGCTGCCTGTGGGACTCAGAGGGCAGATTTTCCCCTTATTTCCCTATATTCTGCATCCAAGGCAGAGCACGGATGTGGGGGTAAACACACAGTGAAGGACACGCTCACACCTGCTAGGTTCAGCAGAAGGGAGGGAAAAGAGAGAGTTTATTTACATTTGACATGTTTTATAAGATATTCAACTCCACAAGGGATTGGAGGACATGTCACTTCCTCCTCAATCCCACTGGAGAAAAAGGATGCTCATCAAACTTTCTCTTATCACAAAAGGAATGAAAAACAGAATAGACGGTTAAGTAAACATCGGCTATTGTTCACATAAAACTGTGTGAAAAATCTCTGGCTCCAAGGTTAAAACAGACGGCTTAGCAAAAACCAGGACAACACACAGACCTGTCTCTGGATCTGTCTGGAACCCCCTGCCAGCATCCAGCAGCTGGGAACACCCCGAATTCCTGCGCCGCAACTCCCTCCAGCGCCACACCTCCTCAGGGCTCACCCAGAGGCGGTGCCAGGCAGGGACAGCACCTTCTCCTCCAGCATCCCCCCTCTCCCGGCGCTCACCAGCGCTGCCCTTCCCTTGCAGATCTGCCATCACCATCTTCCCGCAGCGCACGGACAGCAAGCACGACTTCCGCATCTGGAACGCGCAGCTGATCCGCTACGCCGGCTACAAGCAGCCCGACGGCTCCGTCCTGGGGGATCCCGCCAACGTGGAGCTGACCGAGGTACCCCACTGCCCCTGCCCGGGGGACACGTGGGAATTCTGAGTGTCCCCAGAGGGATGAGGGGCTGGGTCAAGCAGGTTGGGATTGCCCAGTGCAGCGCCGCAGGGTGAGGTTGGGTTTGTGTCGCCCTCGGGTTTTTTTACGGGAGTAAAGGCTGGGTTTTGTCGCTTTCCTGCTTTTCTCACCCGTTTTCTCCTTCACCAGGGCGGGCACAAGCCGTGAGCCTGCTGGGGATCTGTTCCAGGCTCATTTCCAGCCCAAATCCCCCTGACCTAGCCGTGGGTGGCTGAGCCGTGTTGTAGCTTCCTTGGGTGGAGGTTTTTGCTCAACCAATCCTGTTGAGATCCACGCCCAGGACCACACAGTTCTTGGCCCACAGGGCCTGACGAGCAGGTGACCTGCTGGGACACCAACCCCGCCCTCATTTCCCCCGCAGATCTGCATCCAGCAAGGCTGGAAGGCGCCGTACGGGCGCTTCGACATCCTGCCCCTGCTCCTCCAAGCCAACGGCAACGACCCGGAGCTCTTCGAAATCCCGCCGGAGCTGGTGCTGGAAGTGCCCATCCGGCACCCCAAGTGAGTTGGGGCAGCCCCAGAACTGCTCAAGGGGATCAGCGGGGCCCAGCTCCTCTGGTTCCACCCTTGCCGTGGCCTGGGGGCTTCACCCAAGACCCTCCCCCAGGTGTTCACCCCAGCAGAGCCACGAAGGAAGTTGTGTCCAGGTCTCAAGGCTTTCCCCCATACCCAGATTGATTTTCTTGGAAAGTTTCCCTTTCCTTGGAGTCTCCCAGGGCTTACACCACTCCCTGATCGCCTTGTCCCCATAAATAGCCCCAAAGGGAGGTACTGATGGAAATGTTCTGCTCAAGTCCTTCACCCTGGTGGCGAAGCAACCTGCCCCATCCCCGTGGCAGCACTGGGCAGGGAATTCCCGGCTGGCTGCCTGATCCCAACGTTTTTCCCGGCAGGTTTGAGTGGTTTAAGGACCTGGGCCTGAAGTGGTATGGGCTGCCAGCCGTTTCCAACATGCTCCTGGAGATCGGGGGCTTGGAGTTCTCCGCCTGCCCCTTCAGTGGCTGGTACATGGGCACGGAGATCGGCGTCCGCGACTACTGCGACAACTCCCGCTACAACATCCTGGAGGTGACTCCCACTCCTGGTGCTCCTGGGGAGCAGGCAGGACACCGCGAGGGTGCTGCCTGGGGTGGGAGAGCGCAGGATATTCCCTTCTGCTGGGGTCGTGTGGCCAAGATTTGCAAAACCCTGGTGTCCTGTGGGGCCAGCGGGTGTCTGGCGCAGCCGGTGTGATCCCTGTGGGGCTTCCCAAGAATCTGAGGGATCAGCAGGAACTGAGGTCAAATGCTAAAACCTGAGAGGGTGCTGAGACACTTGGTGGCTTCTCAGGAACATTCCTGCCCTTGGGGACCCTCCAGCTGGTCCCACGGCTCAGGGACTGCCCGCGCTGGGAGAGACAAAGCCAAGCCACGGGAAGGTCTCCGTGCAGGGGATGTGGGTCCATCAAAACCTCCCAAGGAGTGCTGTGTTATTTGGAAGGGCTCCATCCCTCCCCAGTCTCCCGAAAACCAGCGGGGTGGGAGCAGTGTGAGTGTCCAGCTGCTCCTGGTGGCCTTCTCAGCAGCATTTGGCCACCTGCCCCTGCTCGGGGTGGGGAAAGGCTGTGCTCCCGCCGAGGAGAGGGAAAGGCAGGATTTCTTCCCAGGGGAAGGCACAGCATCAGCCCTTCCCTGCCCCGTAGGTGCCTTGTGTCAGCCTGGGCCTCTCCTCTGGGCTCCTCTCCCCAAGCAGGGGTCTCCAATCCTTGGATTTTGGCCGTTTAACCCCTCCCCTCCCGCCGTGTGTTGTTGCAGCAAGTGGCCAAGAAAATGAACCTGGACATGAGGAAAACCTCGTCGCTGTGGAAGGACCAGGCCCTGGTGGAGATCAACATCGCTGTGCTCTACAGCTTCCAGGTGCCTCGGGTTTCTGCTTTGTCCGGGCTGGGCTGGAGGGACACGGGGAGAGGGTGGGACCGGTGTGGAGACATCCACCCAGGGACAGCGGCTGAAACTGGGCTGGGCCTCCCTAACCCGGGCTGCTGCAGTGAGATTTAATTGTAAAACAGCACTGCCAGCACCTGAGTTCTGCTGGTCCAGGGGAAATAGCCCAATATCGGGAAAATCCAGCCCATCCATGAGGCAGGAATTGGCCCAGGTTCTCCCCCGGGCTTGTACTTCAGTGTTGAGTAACAAAACCAGTCCTTGGCAAGCCAAGCTCAGAGGGTGGGAGCTCTTCCCAGAGCTGGGTCCGAGCTGCCCTGTTGGAAGAGCTTCCCAAGGTTCTGAGCAGAGGATGCTCCACCCCACTGATCCCAGCTTTGCTTGGTCCGGGACAATTGATGGGGGAACAGGGCACATCTAGTCCCAAAGCACTGGGGCAGCCTCCTTGGGAGGACCAGGGTCAGCAGCCACCGTGCATCATCCCCAAAGGTCCTGCAAGACCCTGGGAGTCAGGAATATTTGGGACAAACAGCTCCAAAAGTAAAATTTTGGCTTTTACCCTCCGGGCTGTGCTGACAGCTGCTGGCTCTGCTCTCTTGTCCCCCGACAGAGCGACAAGGTGACCATCGTGGATCACCACTCGGCCACCGAGTCCTTCATCAAGCACATGGAGAACGAGTACCGGTGCCGGGGGGGCTGCCCGGCCGACTGGGTCTGGATCGTGCCGCCCATGTCGGGCAGCATCACCCCGGTGTTCCACCAGGAGATGCTCAACTACCGCCTGACGCCCTCCTTCGAGTACCAGGTGCTGGCCCCACCCTCGCCCGCCCCAGGTGCCCCGGGGCCAAGGGCGGGAGCTCAGGAGGGGCAGGAAGGAGAGGGGCACCATCCGATTCCTTCCCGAGCCGCCCCTCGGGTCCGGGACCAGCCCGGCTGATATTTCACCCTGGCGCGGTGTGGTACTGGGGGTTTGCCCCTCCCTGGGAATGCGGGACACCGGAGCTCCCGGGTTTTTAATCACACGGAGCTCCCCCCCTTCGGAGGCGCCTGATGGGTGGGTGAGGAAATGGCCTGGAGAGCGCCTGGACCCCTGCTCATTCCAGCCTGCAGGACTGAGAGGATGGCTCCTGTATCCCCCTTCTCTCCAGCCTGCAGGATTGAGGGGGTGGTTCCTGTATCCCTCCTTCTCCCATTCTAGCCCATTCTAGTCTGTATCCCTGTATCCCTT